>MU227381.1:2148286-2173329 GCA_018584345.1 Thuja plicata | reverse complement strand
TCATACAAATTAATAACATAAACTTATTTCTAAGTCGGCCTTACATAGGTGAACAAAATATTACTGAGTCGGTAGAAGCTTGGTTCCTCAAGCTGGCTCGGTGAACTTCTGATACTCGGCATCCACTTCAGTACTCGGCATCGTCATGCTCTCGGTAAGAGTAGAGGCTCGGTCCATACTAGTCCCGAAGTGTAGCTTGGAACTCGGTAGCTATGGTGACTCAGTAGATACATTGTCACTCGGTAAACTCTGGTGACTCGGTGACTACCGTCTTCTTGGTAACTGCTATTTTTCTCATATGCTCGGTGACTGCCTTACTGCTCGGTTTGAACTGTTTGATCGGTGAGCTTTACTGAATGCTCGGTATAGGCTGTGGGCTGAGTGATGAGCTCGGTAAGCATTCAAAACCGAATAAGTGTTTTCACTAAGGGCATTCACTGATGCCAAATGTATCATTATTCCAACACATATAACCTACAATTTAAACTATTTATGTAGTATAATATTTTCTATTAAAAATGAGCATGAATACTCTATACTTGTACATGGTTGAAAGTACATTCAAAATATAACTTTTAAATATTTTTTACTATTGGGAAGTGATGCATTTTGGAGTGTTATGGGACACTTTAGGGTTTTCATTTATCGAAACACATCTAGTATGATGACCGCTTGGAGTTGTTTATAGTTTTGGAGATGGAGATAATAAAATGACTTTGTAGAGTAATTGGTAAGATAGAGTATAACAGTATAGTTTTGGACAACAAAGATAGTATATGATGTTTGATGACATGCGAGCTTAGAGGAGGACATTTTGGATTGTCTGTGACCTTCGGTTAAGGTTGATTGAGTGTTGGTATTGATCGTAGTGAGTTACAGTGTTTTTAAGTCATGCGAAGATAGAGTAACAATGAGATAGGGCAGATGAACAATCATGATGATTAAGGGAGGATGATATAAAATCTAAACATGCTAAGTTGTAGTGAGAATTCATATTACCTATGATTTGGTAGTATAAGGTCTCCGACTTTGTATTTACTTTTTGCATAAGTATTGATTGTATTTTGAAATATATAAAAGAGTCGACTGAATAATGTAACACACACACACACACAAAGATATATATTTATATGAAGAGATTTTTGTTAAGTGAAGGATATGAATGAAAATAGGTAGTGATGAGATGATATAAATAAGATGGAATGCATATCAAACAGTTGTGAGATATAAAAAGAACTATCTAAGTATAGTTGATGCTTGTAATGTTCATTTCTGAGATTGTAACAGAACTATTTTTGATTGTAAGAGTTGTATGCTTAGTGTACCTTTAACAGGGTGTTGTATTCCCCTAACATGGAAATGTGCTAATGTAATAATCATCTCATAATAGGGAAAGGTCTCCTAATAGGGACACTATACTTTTAGTACATATTTGTGGGTACCATCCCCACTAGGGTTTTCCCTTGGCCAGGGTTTCCTCAACAATAATTCATGGTGTTATGAGTTATGTGATATGTGCTTATGTTCTTTTCATTTTAGTAATTGAATGGTTAAGTTAGAATTTATTAAGTTCATGTTTGAAGTGTTGTAATATTGATTCACCCCCCTCTCAGTATTATTTAATCCTAACAATTGGTATCAAATCCTTTGGCCCTTGGATAGAAAGTTTAACAGTTTAAGGGAGATCAAGATGGATTGTAGAAGTTTGGAGGAAAACTTTGAAGCAACACTTGAAGACCTTGAAAAAATAAAAGTAGAGAATGGTGAATTGAGAACCAATTTGAGAAGAGATGAGGAGAATAAATTTGAGAAGTGTTGGGGGATTCATTAAGAAACTAAAAGATCAACTTGAACTTTCTAGAAGTCAGAGACAGGATCTTATGGTTTAGATAAAAGAGGATTCAGACAATGATACTTCAGACCAGATAATACAACTTTAACAAGAGAATGAAAATTTAAAGATTAATGATGAGAGTATGGATAAAGAGATTTGAGAAGAAAAGGATGCTAAAAATAAAACTAAAGAATATTTGAAGGATGCTAATATTTTGATGGGACAAATGAAGACTGAACTTGATCACTACAAGAACAAGTATCTAGAATTAGAGAAATATAATCAGATCATAAAAGGTGAAATTGTTGAGGCAAAGAAACATATTGAGAAACTTCACATGAGGAGTGAATTTATTGATGAAAAAAGAGAAAGATATAAACCTAAAGGAGACATGAATGGTGTTGGATTCAATGAAGCTGAATGTTCCAAGAATTAAGAAGAAAAATCTGATGCGACGATTGATGGAGAAAAAACTACTCTTGAAGAACCTAAAGAACAGATCAGACCTTTTAAAGGTAGATGTTTTGGATGTAACAAGGTTGGACACATGAAGAGAGATTGCAGAGGTGAATCCCCTTTCAAACCTTTTTCTAGTTATTGCTTTAATTTTCAAGAATATAAGCACAAGAAAGAAGAATACAGGAAACTTGATCAATCTATATACAGAAATAATACCATTAGGAAAGAATCACTGGTTAAAACCACATGTTACAAATGTAATAACCTTGGGCACATCACAAGGTATATTAAGTTGTAGGTAAATCAAAATAAATCACCTCATATATGCTAAAAATGCAACAATCTAGGGCATATAGAAATTTTTTGTAGGTACAACAAAATGGGCAACATAAGAGTACCACCTCCTATGGATACATAGAAGAATGAATGTGATACTGGTAAGCTTCTTATAGATTATAGAAGTTAATTTAACAGTTGTTTCAAGAAAGAAAAAGATAACAAGAGTAATAAGGTATGGAAGGTAAATGAGCCACGTGAGGAAAAGGTTCTGGGAGAATCAATAGATGCTACTGAGTCTTCGTTTGATGCTAAAATTTCTACATCAACCTAGATTTCCAAGCATGGCCTTAGGGGGAGCATTATAAGAATACATCAGAAATCTATCCAGCCCCTAAATTTGTTGAGTAAGCTCTTATGAACTTAAGGAGAGAATGTAGGAATGTTTTGGAATACATATCTTTGATCGTATGGTTTCACAAGCCTATATCTGATGATCGTCGAATTATTATTTGACTGGTTTATGTGCATAAATAAATTTATTGGGAACTGTGTCATTTCTTCACTTAGTGAAGTATAAGGTGAATTGAAAGAACATAATTAAACAAAAATTAAAGAGAAGAACCTAAGGAGAATGAAGTCTAGAGAAGAAATATAATTGGAGCAAGCGTGTTGAAGAATTTTATGGAAGTAGGGTTTCACATTTTCAGCGGTAAAAGGGTATTTAGATCAATTACAAAGATTTGAAAATGGATACTCCTATGATTTTTGATTTTTTGCAAAAATACCTAGATACAAATTGAAGAAACACCCTTTCAAATCTACCGAGGATGACCCTGAAGGTGCATTTTCTCAAACACCCTACAAACTTCTACATGTTGAATAAATTAGGGTATACATACATTGCAACTATGAATCTCTAGGAGATGATGAGATTGCTATAGAGATAGAAGACGTGATAGGTGATGATGGAAAGATTAAGGATGAGTTCAAACACCTGAATAACCTAAGCATTATGAAGATAAAAAAACTTCACAACTTTGACAAATAAGAATGGATAAAGATTATCTTGAGTAGAGTTCATGATCAGTTCATATGGCTTCAAGATTAGCTTGTGAAGATTTGCAACGATCTGATTCATGACATAAAAGGATTGGACAATACTAATGTAGTAACTATTGCATAGAATAACACTAAGAATATGGTAGAAACCCTAACAAAATCATAGTGGGACAGGAGAGAGATGATGGTAAATGACATATTTTAGTAGAATGTATGATTGGTTACTATGATTTTAGGCTATAAACATCATTATAGAAATTGCCTCAATTCAATATCAGCAGGAGTAATTTTGATTGCATATAAGATGGTAAAAGAAAACATAAATTATAACCTTTGTGAAGTCCTAACACATCAATTCTTTGATAATGTAAGGAAGATTAAGAAGGATAAATCTAAAGGATTCAGATTTGGATCTTTGTTGATACATATGTACATTCACATTGTTCACAAATTTCTTGGCATCCACCCTAGAGAATGGAAAGATACTATACCTATTGGTATTAAGATATCTTAGAGTTATAGGAGACAGAAAAACACATGTGTAGATGGAGAATTATTTTCTATTATCAAAATCCTACAGAGTGAAATGAAGGCAAGGGAAAGAATTCCTGAGGTATTGTTAGAAAAATACAAGGATTCAATGTGTTTCATGGTTGAAACTGATTGTGTATTCTTCTAGACACCTAAAAATGATTCGAGCCTACTGGTCTAGGTGTTTTAACATTTTTAGCATTATAATTGAAATGTTGTTTTGTGACCTAATTATTCCTCTATGTCACGCATATGATCTTTATTGTATAGCGACATTATGTCTTTCATCAATGATTGAATATTGCAAAATTGTTCAATTATTTACTAACAATTCTACTTTCTCTATCAAATCGATCATTTTCTAAATTATTTCGAAACCTTCCTAAACTGATCCTATTCAATCCTAAACCATTCCAAATCTTCCTAAATTGATCCTATTCAATCCTAAACCATTCCAAACCTTCCTAAATCTGTTCAAATCTATTCTATTCTATTCCTAATCATTTGTAGAATTGTCTGGACTCATTTCGACCATTCTGGGGCATTGTCCAAGATCACCGATGCCTAATTAACCCAATTTCAAACCAATCAATCAAACCCTATTTCAATTCAATCAATCTTGTCATCCTTTCATGAGAATTTTCCAAGATCATCGATGCTTTGTATCCTTTCAATCAACCATTTGATAACACTGTCAAAGATCATCAGTGTTATCACTATCAGTCTATCAATTTCAATTCAATAGTATTGTTCATTATTTTCAATACTATCTCTGATTATCATTTCGGGAACATTGTCAAAGATCATCGATGTTTCCCCATTTCAATCTTACAATTCCATCAAAGTTTATTGGCACTTTTCAATCATTTTCAATCATCATTACGTGGGCACATTGTCAAAGCTCATTGATGCCTCATGATTTCCTAAAATATTTCGGAACCCTCATAATTAACCCTAATCCTTATCAACATTATCAAAATCATTTCAATTCGACATCAACACCTTCAATTTTACCTGCAATCTACTAATTTCCCACTTTGGATGAATAACCCACAGTTTATCCTAAGTTCTAATTGAATAAATAAACAAACTTTATTTATTCCCCATTTCCCTAAGTCTCCAATAATTAATTAATTTTTATTAATTAATTAGCTAATTTCAATTTTTGAGATTTTATAATTTCATAAATATAATTTGGATTTGTGAGGAATATTGATTTATTAATTGAATTAATATCCTCCTAATCTCACCTAATTCCCATATCCCTTAACTGAGGATTCACATCCCTATTAAGGTGCTTCCTCAATATCTTCGATATCCTCCAATATCTCCTCAATATCTCTCCCCCATTTCATGCTTCCAAGCATCTCACCAACCAAAATCTACATTTATGCATAGATTTTGTGTTATCTCACCTAAATGTCTCTCATTTTCTATAAAATGGGTGCATTTCTATCATTCAAGGTTGAACCACTATCTCCTAGTAATTCTCATTATCAATTCAAGCTTTCAAGTTCTTTGTGCAATTGTTTTTGTCAAAGAGAAACATATCAACCTCTATGGAGAAGAAAGGAGACCATTAGAACTACATTTGAAGGGAGTTTTTTTGTGTTATCTTGCATATATTTCAACTTTTGTTTCAAATGGTTTTAAAGTTAGATTAGTTAGGGTAGCATATTGTTTAGGGTTTTGTGGTTACCTAGATATGCTTTGGATTGCTTCAAAAATGATGAAGCAATAGCGGAATTATTTGAGCTCTAAGAGGGCATACCATCTGGCAACCACAAACGAGGGTTCTCCATTGATCTTGTTGCTACTACGTATCTTGGGGAGTCAACTCCATCTTCCAGTCACAAAATTGAAAATGATAAAATCAAAAAAGAAAAAAATAAAAAGAATAGGCCCTCTAATGAAAATTGAAAGGTGCCAGTTGACCATGAAAAAGTAAAAACAAAGGATGTATCTGAGGGTGAAAACCTCTCTGAGTCACCCGAGGATGGAATACTAGACATACCCCCTCCAAAGGAGAATTCAACATTACTCATTGAAATTATCAAAGAAATTAACTTGGGAACACCAAAAAACCCCAAGATCATACATTTTACAGCATCACTCTCACCAGAAGAGAATGATGAGTTTGTTAGATTCTTCCTTGAGTGCTAGATCAATTTTTCCTGGTCATATGCTGACATGCCTGGCCTGGATCCTGAGTTAGTTCTTCACCACCTTCCTCTGAAGCCAGGTGTGAAGCCAGTAAAACATAAGCTAAGAAAAATGCATCCCCAAATAGCTCTACTGGTAAAACAAGAATTGAAGAAGTTATTGGATGTAGGATTTATCAGACCTATTGATTATGCAGACTGGATTTCCAATTTGGTTCCTGTTAGAAAGCACACTGGGGGCATACAGATATGCATTGATTTCTATGATTTAAATAAGGCATTCCCTAAAGATGATTTTCCTCTGTCCAACATCGACATGATTGTCTACATGAATTTAGGATACAAGATGCTGTCACTGATGGATGGCTTCTCTGGTTACAATCAAATTCAAATTTATCTTGAGGATCAAGCCAAGACAGATTTCACCTGTCCTTGGGGAACCTATTGCTAGAATGTCATGCCCTTTGGCCTCAAGAATGCTGGAGCAACTTATCAATGGGAAATGACCACAATATTCCATGAATTCATGCACATCTTGATGGAAGACTATATTGAAAACCTCCTCTACAAATCTACAACCAGGAAAGATCATTTGAGTATTTTGGCGAGGATCTTTGAAAGAATGGAAGGGTACAAGCTTCGCTTGAATCCCAAAAAGTATTTTTTTGGAGTTTCTTCTGGCAAACTCCTAGGCTATATCATCTCTCAATGAGGTATCAGGGTGGATCCTACAAAGGTGCAAGCCATTTTAGAAATGCCTCCACCAAACACTCTAAGGAAGTTGAGAAGTCTACAAGGCAAATTACAGTCTATCCACCGATTTATTGCACAACTAGTAGATAAATGCCAGTCATTTCAAAATCTACTGCACAAGGGTGTGATTTTCCATTGGAATGACAAATGTGAGCACTCGTTTGAACAAATGAAAGATTATCTATTGCATCCACAAATCTTGATGCCTCCCATTCTAGGGAAGCCATTTATCTTGTACATTTTTGCCATAGAAACTGCATTGGGTGCTCTTCTTGCACAACATGATGAACAAGGAAGAGAAAGAGCTATTTATTAAATAAACAAAAATTTGGTTGGATATGAATTACACTACTCACTCATTGAACAATTCTATCTTGCTATGGTTTTTTCCACACAGAAGTTAAGACATTATATGCTACACCAGAAAACCATGCTTGTGTCCCCGATTGATCCATTGAAGTATCTCTTAGGAAAAGCAGCTCTCACATGTCGCCTAGCCAAATGGGTCATGCTACTGAGTGAGTTTGACATAGAGTATGTGGACATAAAATAATTAAAAGGCTAGGTGATATTAGATTAGCTCACAGAGGCACCAGTTCCTGATGATCACCCGTTGCTTTCAAAATTCCTAGATGATTCCATTTTTGCCTTCACTGAATCAAATGAGTGACAATTATACTTTGATGGCTCACATAATAGGCATGGATCAAGGGTAGGCATCATGTTTGTCACCCTGCAAGGCGATGTCATTCCAAAATCTTACATAATCGCATTTGCATGTACCAACAACATCTCCAAATATGAAGCACTGGTCACTGGACTTAAACTTGCTATTCAATGGAAAATATAGCACCTCAAGGTGTATGGTGATTCTCAATTGGTCATCCACTAGGTCACTGATGACTATGAAACTAAGGATGAAAAGCTAGTACCTTACAAATAGTTGGCTGCCTTTCTCAAGTAGCAATTTGTCACAATCAGTTTCCACCAACTTCCATGGGTACACAACAAATAAGCAGATGATATGACCACTATTACATCTATGATCAACATGTCAAATAATGAAGAGAGATTTGAATTTATCATTGAGAAGCTAGTACTTATGGCATTCAACATTCCGCAATCCGAGCTCGTGTGTCACATTGTTGGCCTTGATTCCCCTTGGTATCAAGATGTCTACAATTACCTACATGCCTGGATATTACCCGCTACCTTATCCCAGAACAAGCATCGAGCTCTTGTCCATCAAGCCTCCCATTATGTCATCATTGGTGATACCCTTTATATGAGAGGCTACGACCAAACCCTCCTCAGATGCCTCGATTCGTGAGAGGCTGACACTGCCTTACATGAGGTCCATGATGGTATTTTTGGTGGACATTTCAATGGTTTGAGTCTCATCAAGAAGTTGGTTTGAGCTGGATACTACTAGCCTACCATGGATCAAGATGCTCATAAATTTGCTAAGAAATGTTACAAGTGCCAGATTCACGGTAATTTAATTCATGCTCCAGCACAGGATCTACAACCTGTGGTTTCTCCATGACCCTTCTCTCAATGGGAATTTGACCTTGTAGGGAAGATCAAACCCCTATCTTCTGATGCCACAAGTACATCATCACAACCACTAAGTACTTTACCAAATGGGTGGAAGCTATCCCCATGACATACATCACTAGTAAGAAAATTTATAGATTCATCCTGAATTATATAATTTTCCATTATGGAGTTCCTCTGGCCATTATTACTGACCATGGTAGCCCATTCCAGAACAAGGATGTTACCCAGCTTTGTGAGAAATTCAAAATTCATCATGGATTTTCTAGCATCTACTACCCGCGAGGCAACGGCCAAGCAGAGGCATCTAACAAGATAATCATTAAGATCCTGCAAAAGACTGTCAATGATGCTGGTCGCAATTTGCACTTACAACTCAACCCATCTTTGTGGGCCTATAGGAATAGCATTTGCACCCCCATTGGTGCTACTCCATACTCTCTTGTCTATGGTGTTGAGGCCATATTACCCCTCGAGGTCGAAATTCCTTTATTGAGAGTATCCTTACAAGGCATTATTGATGATGAGCAGTATAGAGTTTCCAGATTGCATGAGCTCGAGATGCTTGATGAGCGATGAAAAACCACCTTGGTACACTTGCAAGCCTATCATAACCATCTAAAATAGAGTTACAACAAGAAATTTTGAGCTCGCCATTTTGAGATCGGAGACTTGGTTCTAAAGATGAACTACAAAACCCAGCCACACAGAGAGAAGGCTGGAAAATTTGAACCAAATTGGGATGGCCCATACATAGTCATAGCATCATATGGGTCTGGAGTGTATCAGATTGCAACACTAGAGGAAGAACCATTTCCAAAGGCACAGAACAACATGCACCTCCGTAAGTATTATGCATGATTTCTGAAAAAAGTAAAAAAAATTGCAAAAAGTTCCTAAAAAAAGTACAAAATAATTGCAAAAAATATCAAAAAAAGAAAAAAAAACCCAAAAAGAAAAAAATGGTTTCCTTGATGAAAACCTGGCAAAAAGGCATCTTGGCACGTAAAATAAAAATCAAGAGAAAAATCCCATCCAATAGTGAAAACCTGGAAAACAGGCGCCACACGTAGTAAGTTGTTGCTCCATTGTCTATCATGGTTCCACCTGATATCCTGATGTCCTTTCCTGATCACATCTATCAGTTTCTATTGACCCTAGTGCCCCTTTATGGCCTATAATTGGTTGATCTTCTTTGTCTTTCCTTTGGTATACCCAGTCTATCTGTTCTTTCGACCTCTATACATAGCCTCTTTGTTGTTTGGGGGTAGATTCCTAGCACTAAGCGTCTTTGAATTTGAATTTGAACTAGGGGCAGGACCTTAAATGTGGTTTACCCATGAGATTCCTTGACTATCCAACCAATGATAACACATTGTAAATATCTTAACAAGCTAAAAAAATCCTAAAAATCTAAATATTCAAAAATTTCCAAAAAAATCAAATAATGTCCTGAAAAAATTACTAAAAACTACATAATGTCCGGAAAAAAAATTGCTAAAAATTCAAATACGATCCTGAAAAAGACCAAAAAAATCCAAACATATCAAAAATCCTAAAACTTGCAAAATCTTTTCAAAAATCTGCAATAAATTTGTACATACTTGTCTTCTTTTTTTGACTCAAACATCATGTTTGCCGACATCAGTGGCAGAATCATCAATATGTGCTTAACGAAATCATATGCAATCTAAATCATTGTGACTCAACATTCAATCTAATTGGACTATCCAAATCTTTTGATCTTTGCTATCAATCAATCTGGTCAAGCTATCAATCAATTATCAAATCAATCAATCTGCAATCTAAGCTATCAATCAATGAAAATTTAATGCAAGTAACAAAAGATCAGAATGGTTGTTGGCTCACATTGTTTTCATGACTAATTTTTATTTTCCTTTTTGCTCATGTTTCTATGCTACTCGATGATATTATTTGATCTTATGAGAGTAGCCGAGATGGTTCATGACCAGTTGCTTTCACTTTATCTTATTTTTGCCTATTTGATGATCTCATGAAATTCTGGGGCATGTCTGCTACATGCTTTTAGGATGGAGAAGATCATCCTCTGTCTGCATCATGTTTGTTCATGCAAAAATGATGGTTTTCTCACTCTAGCTCTTGTGCCACAATGTGCCGCATCCAGTTTTGCAATATCAAAATAACCTCTTAACACAATTTACACTTTGAAAGCCAACATCTTTCTGCTAACATTTCTTCGTCTAGTTTCTACTTTCTACAAATAATTCTTTAGTCAGTCCTCACAGTCGCCTTGGTCTAGTACTCTGGTACGTAGAAAAAAAGTGCATCCTACATACATGCATTCATAAAATTGAAAAAACAACAAAAACATGTGCATTTTTGCATTCATTAATTTATACATGAGAAACATTTCAAACATACATTTGCATTTTGCATTCATATATTTCCAATGACAAAAGACAAAAACAATTATTGCATCCATAACAAATATTATTGCATAACAAAGGAAATACATTGCAATACATAAGCATCATCATATATCAAGAAAGTAAAGCATATACATAAACATCCATCATGTGCATCATAAAGTAGCTGCATATCATTTATCAATGTCTCAAAAAAAGTATTAGAGTACAAAAATCAAGGTGTCTGTATACACTGAGGCCTGCAGGCTCATAACATATCACATGTCTATCAAAATTTTCCCTCTACTAGAGAGACCTCCTATCAACCCCTACTCTCTCGGTCCTCCTGGTCCCTTTTTGGTCTGGAAGACGAGGCTCCCCTTGTGTGATGCCCTGTCTGCCTTGATCTAGGTGGCCCCCTTAGTCCCAACACTCCCCTGTTGCTCTGTGTCCTACGAGAATGTGACCTGCTGGATGACACTCTATAACTCGGTGCCCATTGATCCCATGGCACATCTTGCTCATACATCACTCGCCAATACCTCTTCTCCTCCTAGGAATCTCCTAGCATCCCTAAAATATCACGCACACCTGCATCTCTGATGGAACTGATAAACTAGTGTGCCTCCTCCTGTGCATTCTGCACTCTAACAATAGTTGCATCCCTCTCTGCTGTCAACTTGTCCATCTATTCTATGAGCACTGATCGCTCTGTAGCCCATGTAGCTTTATCTATATCTCTCTCCACTATCAATCTATCTATCTGGCTCATAAGCTCTGTGATGCACTATCTCTAATCCTCCAACCTATCATCAGGACCCTATGGTGGCTCATCCCTATCCTCATCCATTTGCATCGACATATCACTAAGATCCCTATAATCATCATCGCCATCCTCCTCCTCCTCCTCCTCATCGTCATCTTCATCTGAATCCTCATCATCATCATCATCGTCATCCTCCTCATCTGACTCCTCCTCCTAATCCCCCTCATCCTCATCCTCCTCCTCGGTGCTCTCATCTCTGGGCACTCGCACTCTTAGGATTGCCACATCTGGATCAGTTAGAGGAATCGGCCTATGCAAAGAAAATCATCTATTGTACTCATCTATGGTCCCTACATATGCCACATCTGCACCTGCTCCCCATGGTTTGGGATGTAACTGCATGAACTATGCATAAGCCACTTGAGGCTTGAGTGCTGCACCCCATGTCCTCACCTCGGCCCTCGATCTAGCAAATAATGATGTACCTATCGGTACTCCCTATACCTCTCCAAACTATCATCAGACTTGCTATGGGGGATTGATTTCAATCACTATATGACCCATAAAAAACCTCCTGATGAGGTATCTCTCTTGTCTACAGTAAGGAAGGTGATCTACATCATCATCCCATCTGGGGCAATCTCTGTATGGCCGCCAAGTGAAATCTCTCAATAGATCTATCTCATGCCAAAAGTGCAACATGTATCCCAGTGGGCCCTATGCAAGCGCCCCTTGATAGCAGTAAACATATGGAAAATTTGGCAACACCACTCTCTGAGAAATTGATCAAAACACAACTATGTGCTCATATTCCCACACTTGCAACAATGTGATCCCACTGCTGATCGATAATCCTCCTCGGTAAGCCAACTAATGGAGCTGGTAATAGGTCATTGCAAGTATGCATGGCCCCCATGTGAACACTGTGCCCTCCATAATCATCTACTTGAGCACTCTTCCCCAACCAATGGGGAACCCATGACCTCATCTGTTAGGAAGCAAGAGGCATGCAATAACTCCACATATAACAACAATCAAATGATTGTGCTACCTCGTGACCATCTCCCATCTAATCTCATAATCATGGATGCCCAGATCCTCATCATCGCTCTCAAACAACTGATGCAATGCTGACCTCTCTATAGTAGGATTGTACTTGGATAGCTCACCATGTATCAAAATCTTGAGGATGCACCATACATCCTCCAGTGTCACTATCCCCTCCCCTATCGGTAGGTGGAAGGAATTGGTCTCTGAGTGCCATCGCTCGGCTAATGCTATGATCAACCCCCAGTTTTCCCTAATCTCAGGCATATACGTAATATAGTATAATCCTAGTGAGGTGAGAATCTACCTCTCATGTCTGCTCAACCTATGGCATATATCCAGGCATGTCGGTCTGCTCTCTCATGTATGTGGAACTGGCAGCTCCTTGTGCGATCACCATGCAACTTTGGTCAACTTTCTATTTCTTGTTGACCAACCTAGGACCTATTTTGACCTAGTTTGACCTAATTTTGACCTTTTCCTAGGGTTTTGACTAGTTTAGGGAAGTTTAGGGTGGTTTAGGAACCCCCAAACCCTGTTTTGAGGCCCTTGTGACTAGCTGCACAGGTTATCTTAACACCTGTGTAGAATGGCCTCCCACCTATGCTAGCTATGTAGGTGGTCATCCCACCTTTACTGCCAGTGCAAGTGGGCACATGACCTGTGCAGGTGGCACATGTGAGCCCTTGCAAGCCCTATTTGACCCCTGAAACCACCTAGAAATGCATGAAAAGAAAGAAACCATTGAGAGGACCAGATGTACTCACCTCAGGTCCCGCATTGGCCAACCGTCATAAGCTACAAACTTTTTCCCCATGCTAAATCTCCGCTAGCACTCGATCCATCTTCCTTGCTCCAGAGCTCAATTCTTCCAAATGAGAGAGTGAAAATGAGCTCCAAAACTCCTTCCAAGCCCTTTTATAGCCTCTTGGTTTCCTAGATGGACATGCAACCCTTGCATTTTGTATTGGTCATGATGCTTTTGACACTCTGAACCTCATATCTTTTGCATTTGACCTCCAATTTTTGATCTGATCATTGCTATGGATTCGTCTTGGCATTTTTGACAAATTGACCTATCACTTGTGTTTTTCAGACAATTTCTCAAGGGGGAACCTATGTATTTCATTATCACTGGGGCATGTTTTAATGCTATTTTATTCAGGATTCTTTGACACAATGCTCATAATCACATTGTATCAAAGAGGGGCAAAATATAGACACCTAAAAATGGCTCGAGCCTGCTGGTCTACGTGTTTTAACATTTTTAGCATTACAATCGAAACATTGTTTTGTGACCTAATTATTCCTCTATGTCACACATATGATCTTTATTGTATAGCGACATTGTGTCTTTCATCAATGATTGAATATTGCAAAATTGTTTAATTATTTACTAATAATTCTACTTTCTCTATCAAATCGATCATTTCCCAAATCATTTCCAAACCTTCCTAAACTAATTGTATTCAATCTGAAACCATTCCAAGCCTTTCTAAACTGATCCTATTCGATCCTAAACCATTCTAAACCTTCCTAAATCTATTCAAATCTATCATATTCTATTCCTAATCATTTGCAAAATTGTCTGGACTCATTTCAACCATTCTGGGGCATTGTCCAAGATCATTGATGCCTAATTAACCTAATTTCAAACCAAACGATCAAACCCTATTTCAATTCAATCAATCTTGTCATCATTTTAGGAGAATTTTCCAAGATCATCGATGCTTTGTATCCTTTCAATCAACCATTTGATAACACTGTCAAAGATCATCGATGTTATGGCTATCAGACTATCAATTTCAATTCAATAGTATTGTTCATTATTGTCAATACTATTTTTGATTATCATTTTGGGAACATTTCCAAAGATCATCGATGTTTCCCCATTTCAATCTTATGACACCATCAAAGTTCATTGGTGATTTTCAATCATTTCCAGTCATCATTACGTGGGCGCATTGTCAAAGCTCATCAATGCCTCGTGATTTCCTAAACTATTCTAGAACCCTCAAAATTAACCCTAATCCTTATCAACATTATCAAAATCATTTCAATACGACATCAACACCTTCATTTTGACCTACAATCTACTAATTTCCCACTTTGGATGAATAACCCATAGTTTATCCTAAGTTCGAATTGAATAAATAAACAAACTTTATTTATTCAGCATTTCCCTAAGTCTCCAATAACTAATTAGTTTTTATTAATTAATTAGCTAATTTCAATTTATGAGATTTTAAAATTTCATAAATCTAATTTGGATTTGTGAGGAATATTGTTTTATTAATTGAATTAATATCCTCCTAATCTCACCTAATTCCCATATCCCTTAATAGAGGATTCACATCCCTATTAAGGTGCTTCCTCAATATCTTTGATATCCTCCAATATCTCCTCAATATCTCTCCCACATTTCATGCTTCAAAGCATCTCACCAACTAAAATATGTATTTATGCATAGATTTTGTGCTATCTCACCTAAATGTCTCTCATTTTATATAAAATGGGTGCATTTCTATCATTCAAGGTTTAACCACTATCTCCTAGTAATTCTCATTATCAATTCAAGCTTCCAAGTTCTTTGTGCAATTGTGTTTTTCAAAGAGAAACATATCAACCTTTATGGAGAAGAAAGGAGACCATTAGAACTACATTTGAAGGGAGTTTGTTTGTGTTATCTTGCATATATTTCAACTCTTATTTCAAATGGTTTTAATGTTAGGTTAGTTAGGGTAGCATATTGTTTAGGGTTTTGTGGTTACCTAGATATGCTTTCTAACCCCTTTTCTAGTCTTACAATTCTTTGAGGCAGTTATACATAGAATGAAATGGTGTTATCCACTAGGCTATGAGGTAAGTTTTGAAGTTTTAATCATTCAAGTATAACACATTTTAGCTTCAGAAGTTGATTCATCAGAGGAGAGATGGGGAACCTATGAGGAGAAATCAACAAATATTAGAGAAGAGAAGACTAGATCATCAAGGAAGAGAAAAATAGAAAATTTAGTAGATTACTTGGCAACTAAGGCCAAAATAATCAAAGAAGAAATGAAAGAACTGAGGAAGAAGATGGCAGTGAGATCTTCTAGATTGGCAAGCACTACTGCTGTAGCCCTTCCACCTGTAGAAGTTATGCATGTAGTTAGTCCACTTTCTACTGTGATAGATGTAACTACACCCTCACCACCATAGAAGACATCGTAGGAAGAGACAATAACTCTAGTACCTTGAATAAATACAAGGTCCACTAAACTGGACTCACCTCCTAAGAAACAGAGGATATAAGAAGAAGAGTAGAAAGTTGAAAAAGAAACCACCAATGTAAGACAACTATGGAAACCAGATATGAAAATGCTAAAGAAAAGGATTATTAAGAAAGGGAAGATTTTTTCATTGGCTAAATACTATGACAGTTATGAGGCATCTGGAAAACTTCTGATTGGGGACATAGTGATTAATAATTTACTTTTTTTTAAGAAGAATTTGTTAGAAATTGGAGGCTGTGTACCTGAGTTATATGAGAAACTAGAGATAAGGAAACAATTAGCATAGAAGGAAGATGAAGTAATTAGAGAACACACAATTGAAGACATGTTTCCTGTTGTATCTGTGAAAGAAATGGAAAGGATATTGCACGAACTAAAAACTTTACTGAGAACAAAGACAAGATAAGTAAAGATAATGGGAAGAAAGTATGATGAATCAATTGAGGAGACACAAAGAGAGGTGGAGAAATTTTTTATGGGAACTGAAACTAAGGAAATCTTGCCACTTAAGGATCCTAAGCCCAAACCAATTGAGATAGGTGAATCATCAAAGAAAGTTGAAATAGATATTGATAAATCATTGAGAAAAGATGCTAGTCAGTATGTTAGCACTGTGAAGCAACCATATTTCTATGCTTTTGGTGTGCTTGTGTCATTGGACACTTTTCACGATGTGAATGACCCCTTTGTGCAAGATACAACCTTTGAGGAAAGCAGTGACAAGGATATGATAGAGATAGAAAAATATAATGAAAACATTTATGAAATGATGGAAGATACAATGATTAAGGTTGAAGTGAAGTAGGAAACTGTGACATCTGATTCTTCACCTTTATTCTTGGCAAGTGTAGATAAGGATTTGAACACTAATGGTGAGAACATGGATGTGGATGAGCTGATGAAGTTATCCTACATCATATTTTCTAAAGCTAAAGAAATATCTAAGAATAAAGGACAAAAGAAGGCTAAGGTAATGACAATCGCAATTGATACTCTAAAAAAAATACTTCCAGAACCTATTTATTTTTAAGGAAAAGATGATGCAGAGAACTTGAACATAGCACTAGATGAATTTGAAAGTCACTATGAGTCATTAGGGAAGATGGATGAAGAGAAGGCTGAGAAGAGATATCTTGAGAAGAAATTAGAGGAAGTATGCGAGTCTATTTCTTGGGACTTGGGAATACTGAATAAGACTACATCTAAGGCTAAATATTGTGTCACACAAGGAAGGAATTTATGCAGTTACTGTATCAACCCTATAAGACATATCAAATACATTGAAGACATAGTAATGAAGGACATATCTACTTTGGATAAATTGATGGACAATTGTAAGACCTCCTCACAATCTATATTGGAGATAGACAGAGAGGTATCTAAGATTTTGGACAAACTGAGTGTCATTGATATTGAAAGAGGGAGATTTATGACAATATTTGGTTTGCTGAAGAGGCTAATCACTCTCAAGCTATAAATTATTGAGGTTCATATCTCTGAAATGGAGAAGAAAAGACAAACCCTTACAACACATATTCTTCCTGATCTAAAGGTAGCAAAGACTTCTTCATTTGCATTGAAAAGATTGATTCATGTGAATCAGATTTTGGTGAAGACCTGGATAGAGGAAGTGAAGACCTTGGAAAACTCTTTTTGAGATGTACTAAAGATGGTCTAAATTTTCTGTTAGGCAGTTGTATTCTACATTTTTGTATAAATTTTCCATTTTTATAAAAGGGGAGAAGAGAAGAGATGAAAAAATGTATGTATATGTATAGAATATATGGAGATATTTTTTTGTTGAGCATTGACACTTATGACACTAAGTCATTTTTCACTAAGTGTTGCCATCAATGCCAAAGGGATATATTTTTGGCAAGTGATGCATTTTGGAGTGTTATGGGACACCTGAGGGTTGTCATTTATGGAAATACATATGGTATGATTACCACTTGGAGTTGTTTATAGTTTTGGAGATGTAGATAGAAAAATGACTTATTACAGTAATTAGTAAGACATAGTATATCAGTATAGTTTTTGGAAATGAAGATAGTATATGATGTTTGATGACATGCAAGCTTAATGGAAGACATTATGGAATGTGTATGAACTTTGGTTTAGGTTTCTTGAGTTTTTGTATTGATCGCACTGAGTTACAATGTTTTGAAGTCATGTGAAGACAAAGTAACAGAGAGACAGGGTAGATGAATAGTGGTGATGATTAAGGGAGTATGATATGGAATCCAAACATGCTAATTTGTATTGAGAATGTGGATTACCTATGATTTGGTAGTATAAGGTCTCCGAATTTTTATTTACTCTTTTCATAAGTATTGATTCTATTTTGTAATGTATTAGAGAGCTGGCTGAATAATGTAACACACACACACATATATATATACATTATACATACATATATATATATATACACATATATATACATATATATATATATGTATATATAGATACATACATACATATATATATACATATATATACATACATATATATATACATATATATGTATATATATACATATATATATATGTGTGTGTGTGTGTGTGTGTATATATGTATATGTAACTAAAAGATCGGAGATGGCGGGGGTAAACAATTGAAAAATTGAATGACTCTAATGGAAGAGTGTAGGAGAGAGAGGAGAAGGGGGCATAACAGAGATTGGTTCAGGAAAGAAGAGAGATTTGACAGACGTCTCAACCCTTGTAAGCCTTATTTTTGGGAGAATCCTGGGGATAGGTTCAGGAAATCCTTGAAGGAGAATGACAAAACCATGGAGATTGATATTCCAGAAGAGAGCACAGAGGATGCCGTGATTTGGGAAAAAATGGCAGTTATTGATAGATTTGTGGGTGGTCATTTATAGAGGGATGAAATCAAGGAGTGGGTTTTGGGAATTTGGCACACAGAAATTGTTATCAAGTTTATTCCCAAAGTCTTCTTCATTGTTATCTTTGCAGAAGCAGAAGAAAGGGATAAGATTCTAAACAAACAGAAATAGACCAAAGGAGCGTTACATCTATATCTCTAGCCATGGAAAAAAAATTTTGATCCCTCACCATTAGCCGTATATCAATTGCCTATTTGGATCAGACTGTACAATTTACCATTAGAATATTGGGGTAATGCAAGTCTAGAATGCATTGGCAGATCTTTGGGCACACTTTTAGAAGTAGATGAATCGATTGTGGAGAATGATTCATATTTATATGCTAGATTGAGGATTGTATTAGTCTAATCCATTCCTAATTTCATCATTTTTAAAAGAGGTAATTGTGCTTGGTTTCAACAAGTAGAGGTTGAAACTTCCACTCTGGTTTGCGCAAGATGTGGACTCAAATCGCACACGACAGCGAATTGCAAGGTCTTTGTCCAACCTAAAAAAAAAAGGATTCCAAAAGATTTTCCTCATAAAATGGTTATGGAAACCATTACACCTATTAGCAAGTTGACCAAGTAGATCCCCTCAGCGTCGATTGAAGAAGGAAAATGATCTACGCCCAAGAATCAAGAAATGTCCTCTTTGCAGCCCAAGCAGGGCCAGATTCAATCAGATTCAGATAGGGAATACGATAGAATCTCTATGGAGGACTATCTTTTAGGAGATGCTTTGGTCTCAATTGAGCCAAGAGTTATCAGCCAATCCACAAATGTGCTTCTGGGAAAATCCAAAGGGGGCAGGGGAAGGCGCTCCAATAGACAATTGCGTGAAGAAAAGGCAAAGGAGAAAGGAATCATCAGTGTAGTAGATTTCATGAAAAAGGCCAAGGGAGGTTTCTCCCTTGGAAAAGTATGAGGATTGTCTCATGGAATGTCAGGGGTCTTTCTACCCCTGACAAAAAATGCTTGATTAAATGAGCGTTTAGCAAAATAGCAGGAGACATTTTTCTGCTTCAACAGACTAAATTGAACCTTGATAAAGCTCTCAGTTTTCTCCGATCCTACAATTCATTGGAAGGTTTTTTTCACCTAGCCAGAGGATTGTGAGGAGGATTGGGAATTATGTGGAACCCCAGTAAGGTTAAGATGTAGGATCTAGATAGGGAAGAGAATTGGATTTTTGGCAGAGCCATCAATTTAGTTGACATTACATAGTTCTATCTTTTCAACATCTATGGCCCAACTAAAGTAGCAGCTAAATATCAGCTTTGGGCAGATGTATTGAGAAAAATTTATAATCTGTCATATTTTCATTTGGTGGTAGCAGGAGATTTTAATGCTCTACTCGATACAGATGAAAAACTTGGAGGTCTTAGCATGCTGAACCAAGTGATGGAGGGCTTTAAGGAGTTTGTATCCCGACATCAATTATTTGATGTGGTTCCTTCAAATGACAAATTCACTTGGAAAAATAGGCATTCTGATTTTGCCAGAATTACT
This sequence comes from Thuja plicata, assembly GCA_018584345.1. NCBI lineage: Eukaryota > Viridiplantae > Streptophyta > Pinopsida > Cupressales > Cupressaceae > Thuja > Thuja plicata. Next base: position 2,152,822 of record MU227381.1, on the reverse strand, counting down.
GAAAGATTGGATAGATTTTTGGTATCTCCTTCCTGGCTTCAAGGAAATATTATCATGGACTCTAGTATTCTTCCCTTTTCCTTATCAGATCATTTTCTGGTGCAACTGTGTTTCAACATGGAACAGAAGAAGGCTAGAGGCAGTTTCAGATTTCAGAACATGCGGTGGAGGGATAAGGAGTTTTTTCCTAAGCTTGAAGGATGGTGGCAAGAGAGAAACATATTCAAGGGTACCCTGAGCTTCACTTTCATTCAGAGACTAAAACTTCTCAAAACCAAAATTAAAGCATGGAATATCTATTCATTCAAAAACATCTTTCAAGAAAAGTCGCGGGTAGAAGCTGAATTGGAGGAGCTCAACTGCTTTGTCATTAATGTTGGGATGTCCAATGCTGAGTTTGAAAAAGAAATATCTCTTAAGAAGGAATTGATAGAACTTCTACTCAGGGAAGAAATTTACTGGAGAGATAGATCAAGGGAAATTTGGATTCAAGATGGAGATTTGAATACTAATTTATTTCATGCTTCAGCAAAGTCCAGAAGAGTATTTAATAGTATCAATCATATCCGTGATGAACTAGGCAAAAGCTATGACTCCTCCTCGGAGATTGAACTCATTGTGGTCAGACATTTTCAAAACCTTCTAGGCTCAACATTAGCCTCGGACATTCATTCTTCCTCATCGATACTGGAAGCTCTTAATAGAGTAGTTTCAGATGAAAATAATCTCAAGCTTTTACAACCTTTCACTTTGTAGGAAGTCAAACAGGCCACTTTTGATAATCCCCATTCAAAGTGGTGGGTCCAGGTGATTTTCCCTCTGAGTTTTTTCAAAAATGTCAGGCATTTATGGGAATGGACATTCTTAATGTGGTGGAATCTTTTAGAAAGAAGGGTCAGTTTGTTAAGGAAATGAATAACACAGTTATCACTTTAATTCCTAAAAAGAAAGTCTACTCAACTATGGATGATTTTCATCCCATCTCCCTCTGCAATGCAATCTACAAAATTCTGGCTAAAGCAGCAGTGAACAGACTCAAGCATATCTTGGCCAAGGTAATCTCGATTGAACAACATAGATTTGTGCCAGGCCGTGAAATTGTGGATAGTATTCTTTTAGCAAGTGAGTTGATTCATAGCCTTTACTCATCAAAACAAAAAGGTATGATTGTTAAACTTGATGTTAGTAAAGCATATGATAGAGTGAAATGGCCATTTCTATGGGCGGTTCTTGCTAGACTTAGTTTTGATTAGCACTGGATTAAATGTATTTCCTTTTGTATGTCCTCTATTCACTTCTCCATATTTGTAAATGGAGTTACCTGTGGTTTTTTTCAAGATACTAATGGGATTAGATAAGGTGATCCCCTGTCTCCATTCCTATTTGTCATGATGTTAGAAGTTCTAGGTAGATTTATCAAAAAATAGTCCTCTATTGGTAAATGGAAGGGGATCTCTGTTCATCATAGCTTGGATCCTTTTACACACTCTCAGTTTGTGGACGATGCCATCCTTTTTGGGGAGGCCACCGTATGGGAGGCGAAAACCATCAAGGAAGTGCTAGATATATATGAAAGAGAGTCGGGTCAGAGTATGAACAAATCCAAATTGAGGGTATACTTCCTGCACACCTCTCGCAGCAATAGAGCACAAATAATTGATATTCTGGGATTTGAGAAAGGCTCATTCCCTATCACTTATTTAGGGATTCCTCTTTACATGGGTCATATAGATCAAAGCTTATGGGAGGACATCATCAATAAATGTAGAAGTAAGGCTTCCTTATGGAAAAATAGATGGTTTTTGCAAGCAAGGAGAATCCTTATGGTAAAAATAGTGTTATCTGCTATCCCTATTTACTACCTGTTAGTTTACAAATCTCCGAATAGTGCTTTGAATGGCCTGGATAGTATATTCAAAAAATTTCTTTGGGAAGGATTGAAAGATGAGAAGAAGATTCCTCTCATCAGTTGGGACACAACTTGCTTAGCAAAACAAGATGGGGGTGCTGGTCTGCATCAAATGAGTTTTCAGAATAAAGCCTTGGGTGCCAAATTGGCATGGAAAATATATTCAACTCCAGAGAAGCCATGGTGTAGGATTATGGTGGCCAAGAATTTAGATTCTTTGTCACCAGAATGAATATTAACGATTGCAAACTCTCCAAGTGGCTCTCATTTTTGGCAACGTATTTGGGCTAGAAGGAAACTTATAACCAAGCATATTACTTGGAGGATTGGAGATGGTCATAAAGTGAAATTTTGGAGGGACTCTTGGAATGGGGAACCACTGCTGGAATCATTCTTTATGGATAAAGATTGGGTCCACCACATCAAATCTATGGTGGGTATGTGGGTATCGGATTACATGCAACATGAGAATAGTTTCTCTTCCCAGGTTATATGGAGATCTTTCAATACAAAATCTTTGGAGAATCATGTTGTTTTATAGGAGATACTCTCAAAAAGGATCGTTCTTCACTCCTCGACTGAAGATTTGATCATTTGGTCTACCTCCAAGTCAGGGAGTTACAAGGTTGAGCTGGGTTTTGAATTGCAGAGGAGGAGACTTTCTAATTCATAATGGCCTTCAAAACTTTGCTGGGGCAAGGGGCCCTTACCTAAGGCAGGAGCCTTCCTTTGGGTAGCTCTCCATGGTAGGATACTCATAGGAAATAGGTTGAAAACTATTAGTATTGCTGGCCCACATTGGTGCATCCTTTGTAAACAATCAGATGAAATGGTTGATCACCTTTTGCTATGGTTTCCTTTCTCTAGCACATGTTGGGAATGGTTATTGGATAAGCTACAATTAATAGTAGCAAGAAATCACTCTCTTTTTGACTTCCTCTCAGCATGGCTGACTGATGGAATAAAATATAAATGAGGTTTGCTGTGGACTATTTTTCCTTTGTTATTGGTGTGGCACATTTGGAAAGAGAGGAATAGATGGATATTTTGTGAAGAATTTTTGGAGGTGCATCAGATTATATCGATGGCAGAAGATGCCATCAAGGATTTGATTATTTCAAGGAAAACGGGCTTGGTATTCAAATTCCAATCAAGATGGGATTCAACCATGGAGGATAGGTGGATTCTTAAACATATTGGAGATCATAGGATCAAAAATTAGAAAGGAAGCAGACAGGACACAGTTTGGTAGGCTCCACTGGCAGGTTGGCATAAACTAAACTTTGACAACATGAGTAGAGGAAATCCTAGGGAAAGTGGAGCTGAAGCTATCATAATAAATGAGGAAGGTACAATGGTCCAAGGTATTTCAAAATATGTGGGGATTGGATCCAATAACATGGCTGAAATCTCAGCATTAGAGACAGGGCTTCAGTGGTGTCATAATAACAGCATTGGCAAGTTGATTATTGAAGGGGATTCATAGGTCATCATAAACATGGTTACCAAAGAGAGCTTTAATAATTGGAAGCTAGCTGCTTGGCTCCCCAAGATTAAAGAAGTATTGAATTCACTAGCAAATTATTGATTGCAACACGTCTTCAGGGAAGGAAATAAAGTTGCGAATGTATTGGCCAACTTGGGGATTGATTTGAAGAATCAAAGGATGTTCGGCTAGTAGGATCACAACCCACAGGAGCTGCAAGATGTCCTCTCTTTAGATCAAGCTACTATGTTGTGAGTTAGCATAGGTTAACACAGAGGATTTTCAGAGGTGTTGCAGAAGATAGGAGTACGAGAGCTAGACATGAATCTTCTAGCCACAGTCCTTCACATCTCATTCTGAGATTTTGTCGAGATTGGTGTCTGGAATTATCATAATGAATCCCTCTATATATCAGGGTATGTATCTAGTTGGATTGCAAAGATGTCTTACTTGGGGATTGTTTGCAAATGCAACCAGGCAGAGCCATTGGAGGAGTCCCCAAAGATGTAGATTAGCCAGATCTTTAATTAGGCAAATGAGCAACAATAAGTGATGATGGTGATATTACTGGGTGGTGACTACTGGTCAAGTGGCCATGTTCATGATGGATAGCTAATCTATGACTTGTTTCTTCCCATCATTCAAGTGCTGGGACATGCAGTGTATGCCAACAACATGGTGCGCAGAATGCTCAGCGAGGAGAAATACTCTGAAGTAACCCAGGCATTGGATTTACTCAATGTCAGTGTGTCCACTAGAGGTTTGATGAATTATTTTTGTTTGCGAGTTGAGGGCAAGAAGAACCTAATGAAGAAGGCTTGGGCCTTATTCAAATCAGGTATTGTGAAGGATTATGACATGTCCAGATTCAAGGCATTTTGTGGCACTAATGACTCATTATTTCCGGATGCATTAGTAACAAGGCTGATAACCATCGGCAATGGCATAGGTTATTTTTATAACTGATATAGGTTGAAGAGCGATTGTGGTTTTCTATTGAAATATGTTAAAGGATATATTACTACTCATAGCATGTAATTTTTTTTTTAAAGCAATATAAGGGTACTACCCCCTAGGCAGAAGCTTACCTAAAAATAAATAAAAAATAAAAAATAAAACACATATATGTATATGTATATAT
>MU227381.1:2118522-2148101 GCA_018584345.1 Thuja plicata | reverse complement strand
TATATATATATATATATGAAGATATTTTTGTTAAGTGAATGATATGAATGAGGAGAGGCAGTGATGAGATGATATAAAGAAGATGGAATGTATATCAGGCAGTTGTGAGCTATAATAGGAACTATATAAGAATAGCTGATGCTTGTAATGTTCATTTTTCAGATTGTAACATAACTATTTTTTATTGTAAGAGTTGTATGCTCAATGTACCTTTAACAGGGTTTTGTATTCCCCTAACAGGAAAATGTGCTAATGTAATACTTAGCTCCTAACATGGATAGGAATCCTAACAGGGACACTATACTTTTAGTACATATTTGTGGGTACCATCCCCACCAGGGTTTTCCCTTGGCTAGGGTTTCCTTGACAACAATTCATGGTGTTATGAGTTATGTGTTATGTGCTTATGTTCTTTTCATTTCAGTAATTGTATGGTTAATTTGGAATTTATTAAGTTCATGTTTTAAGTTCTATAATATTGATTCACCCCCTCTCTGTATTACTTAATCCTAACATTTGCATATTGTGTAAACATTGAAAATACAACATCTACTATTTAACAAGTGATAAGTAGATTTATCTAGATGGGAAGTATTTTTACTTATTTTGTTACTAGCCCTTATAGGATTTTTTGAGTTAATCCATCCATGATGATTGTCAAGGGGTTAAACTTTTTAGTAGATTAGTTAATCAAAATTTAACCTCTAAGATTGGGGATCAATTTTCCAATACAGTTAAGTTTACTATAAGATAAATTAATTAATAATCTATCTATTTAGTCCTACAACTTAGGTGTATTTACTTAAATTGATAAATATATATCCCTTTTATCTTAAGTAAAGAATTATTATATTTTAACTATATGAGAAGGGAAATTCTATAAATCTAACCCGCTCTACAAAATTGCTTAAAATGAAAACAATTGAAATTCAATTATTTTTATCTAGATAATAAAAGTCACAATTCAAGGATTTCTTTATACAACACAATATAAAACATTAAAAAAATTGCTAGAAGATTGTCATTTTAACATTAAAGTTTACAGAAAATATAGATCCAAATACTCTTCTTATTTAATTGCAAGTATTGAATACAATTCTTTCAAAAATACACGTGCCTTTAAACAAGGGGATTATAAATTTCTTATTCCTTTAAATATGACAAGGACAACTTTAAACAAAAGAGATTTGTGCAAGATATGGAATCCAAGTCTTCATGACTCCAAGCTATACTTTCAAGAGCTTTCCAAAACCTGTATAAGATGAGGAATGACCATGGAGGCTCACCTCCCAACCTAGGCCTTTTTAGGCCACCCTCAAGCTAGGGGATCCAAGGGTAGATTATGTACACAAAAGAACACACAAAAAAGGAAGGAGAAAAGAAAACATAAGTTCAAAAACTAGAAAACACCAAGGCTAACATAGGTCTCCAAGAGGCCTAAATTATATAGGGTGAAGGAGAACTACTACAAGAGGAGATAGTTAACATAATATAAATAACAAAGGATTAGGCCACACATGGACCCAACAATACTTAAAACCAACCATCTCCTCTTACTCAAAATCATGGCCTCCAGCCATCAATACATCCCTTATGACCCCCAAATGCCAATGGAATATTTGGCATCATGGGGAAACACACACACCCATGTACATCCCTCCACACATGGGAGACTCTGCACTACATGGGTAATCACTAAACTTCACCCTCTTCAAGGATACTCTGCAAAGCTAACTCATGAATTCCAAGTCAAGTTGACCCATCTAGAAGTTTCCTAACTTAAGGTAAGCTTGGGTACTACACTAAGTAACCCCCTTGGGGTAGAGTTAAGCCTACACTTAGTCACATATACTAGCCATGCTAACATATAGAGTGCACATGTGTCAAGTGAAATAATAATATTACATAAGGATGACTTGTTTACACATTTACTAAATTAAATTAAATACAATCATACTTCACACTTTTACAAATAAAAAAATAAGGTCCATGTATCTTTTATAGACATGACCTTATCATTACAGTGATAACATAGGTTCATTCCTAAATCCCCGTTTAGCACCGTGGTCACTGTTCCTACACACTCATTACACACATCAGTAGGTCCAATAAAGCATCATATGAAACATAAAGTCATCTATCATACACTATTATTTTTCATTGAACAATAACTCTTTTAAAATGAACATAATATTTGCATTTAATTAAATAAGCATATATGATTTCCCCAAACTAATTTACCTTGAGATAACATCTTCATACTAATTTAATGTAATACATCATTAAAACTAAATCATAAAATAAAATTTGCATCTCTAATATAAAGTATCACATAGGTTCCCTAATTACATAATCAGGTGATGTATACAAACAAATGATTCAATAGATCCATAAAGTAAATACATGTGCCCCAATAGTCCAATTATAACAAAAATCAGTATCAACTACATAGTATCTAAAAGAAATGTAATGCTAATCTATGACGAACTGGGGTAGGCCCCACTGAAACTTTGAAGCTAATGCAATTGATGGCATCATTTCAAACTCTTGTCAGATTTGTTTATTTCTTTTCCCTTATCTCCCTTTTCCCCCTTCTATTTTCAAACCCCACTCTATTTAAGGTGAAATAATAATTTTAAATAAATGACAAAGGCATGATTCATTTGCCATGAAAGTGGCATGAAATCTCTATTCAATCCCAATTGCATGAAGAATATTTTTCACATGTAGATGGTGTGGAAACAATTTGGAAAAATGGAATTTATTTATTTATTTTTACTTTTTATTTTATTTCTTATTTTTATAAAACAAATAAAATAATATATATAAAATCTTAACTCTCTATTTTCAATAAAATATTCATCTTTGTTTTTATAAAATAACTTTATTATATTATAAATATTTATTAGTTATGGTATCTTAATTATTTTTAAATGATAGAAATATTAATTGATATGTTGTTAAATAATATTAAAAATAAATCTTAAATATGAAAATACTTTAATTTAACTATATCTATTAAGATAAACATAACACCATTCCAAATTAATCCATTAACTATTCAATTCTTATTTATAATTATGCATGAAATGTAAATCTATAGAAGTGGTGTGAAGAATATTCACCCAAATGAAAAATGTATGATTTTATTTTACATTGAATTTGAAAATTTATATTTATAAAATATAAATATAAGTTTAGTTTCAATTTTAAAATATCATTTACTTATTACACTTTTATAATCAATTTTTTTTCTTTTTCTTGTTTGGAATTTAAATATTTTTAATATATCAGGTTCAACCATAAGTACATTCTTAATTACTTATTTTAGTGCTATAAGATATGAAAACATAATAAATAATCCTAATTAATCACTGTAAGACCAGAAAAATTCATAGTAAGCATATTTAGAGTAACCACAAAGCCCTAAACAATATGTAAACCTATCTAATCTACCATTAAAGCCATTGCATGAAAAGGTGCATAAATAACTAGCATTTAAACTAAAAACACCCCCTTTAAATGAAGCTCCAATGTTCCCATTTCTTCTCAAAATGTTGATATGTTGCTCCCATTATGACAAGATGCACCTATAACATGAAAGCAATTTGGCATGATAAGAAGAAGATTCAAAATATGTGGATGGAAAAATGATGATAAATGATCTCAATTTATAGAATTTGTAAGAGAAATTGAAAATTTAGCAATTAAGTGTGCAAAAGGGCAATTTTAGATACAATTAGAAAAATATCATAAACTATGACAACTGACAAATTTGAAAAAAAGAAATGTGTCATTAATTATGACAAGCTTGATGCACAATTAGAAATTAGTGAGTGAAAAAGGGAAATTTGTCATAAACTATCACAAATATGACAAAAGGAAAAAGGAAAACTCGCATAAACTATGACAATTATGAAAAAAGAGAAATAAGAAAATTGTCATAAACTATGACATTTATCACGAAAGGAAAAGGGAAGGTGGAGGCTATAATTTAGGAAGTGGAGGCTAGAAAAGAGGGATGAGTGGATAATTAATTTTTAAATTAATTTCATTCATGTTAGTAAATTAGGAATTAAGAAATAGGAAAAATAGAAATTAGGAAATTAATAATAATTCCTAAATTTGAAATTAGATAATTAATTAATTGTGGGGAAAAGGGGGAACATTGGGATGAATAAATTCTATTTATTTATCATAGGTTAGGACTTAGGAATAGGGAATAAATTAATGATTATTTACCCCTATAGAAGATGAAATTGATTGAGAGGATTAAAATGATCAATGATGAAAAATGACATTATTAGACATGATCAAAAGATCAAATCGATTACAAAATGATGATAATTAGGGACAAAAATTAGTAATTAATTAAATAGTTTTAATTATTTAATTAGTAGAATAATGACACAATATTGGTGAATGATATATACCAAACATACAATATATAAGATATATTAAAAAAAAGGGGTGAGAGGCCCGAACTATTTTGTAGTGTCTACATTTTGTCCCTCTTTGAGACAATGCAATAATGAACATTGGTTCAAAGAAAAAAAAAGATCATTCCCCAGTAGATCGAAAAAAATGGAGGTAGGATGCCCCCTCAAAAAATTTGGCATAAATTGACCAGAGGACAATTTTTCAAAAAGAGAAAGTTTGCTAGGATTGACATAAGAAATGTTAGTAAAAAGAAGGAATTAGACTGGGAAGAGTTAGTAACAATGAAACCTACTTTCATAAGTGCATTATTGTCATAAGAGCTTTATTTAATATGGAAAATGGATTCCATGACACATAAAGTCAGGGCGAGAATGCCATGCCTTTGCATAAAATAAAAACACAATGCAGACAAGGAATGTTTCCATCCTTCCTGAAGCATATGACATACGTGCCCCAGAACTCCATGAAAAACACCATGCAAATAGAAGAAAAAAACAAAAATAAAGGACCATGAATCATCTTGACCACTCTCATCACTCAGTGATATCCTGGAGTAGCATAAGAACATGATCGCAGATAAATCAATAAAAGATAAGACTCACTAAACCAAGCAAGTCAACAACTAGTCTAATCTTGTTGTCAAAGTTGATAGTTTGTTTGATGATGATGATGATGATGATGATGATGATGATTGGTTTCACAAATGAAATACCCCGTCTAAGATAGATACCGTCTGGTTTGGAGTATACCACACCCTATATAAGATAAATGACAAGTTGATAAAGAACAAATTGATGTTTATTGATTTATAGGACAAGTTTGATCTGATTGATTTCTGACGTGATTGGATAGATTATATGTTGATACATGATTTTGTTAAGCGCAAAATTTGAAAAGTCTTTAGATTGCGTCTTCTCAAATGTTTATCTTGTTGCAAAGGAATGATTTATTGAAAATCACAGATGATTATGTCCATGACGAGGAAACGATATGAGTGTCATAAAATGCCATTTATTACTAATTTTTTGATAAAATTTTTTATTTGAGGATTTTTAAGGACTTTTATGCTTTTTATTGATTTTTTCAGCATCATATTTTATTTTTTTGAATTTTTGTTAGGACATTGTGCAAATTTTTTAAAATTTTCCAAGACATTAATATTTGCATGAGAAAGATTTGATTTCCCCTAGTGTCTAGAAAGGCAGGGACATCTAAGACAGATACCGTCTGGTTTGGAGTATACCACATCCTATATAAGATAAATGACAGGCTGATAAAGAACAAATTGATGTTTATTGATTTATAGGACAAGTTTGATCTAATTGATTTCTGACGTGATTGGATAGATTGTATGTTGATACATGATTTTGTTAAGCGCAAAATTTGACAAGTCTTCAGATTGCATCTTCTCAAATGTTTATCTTGTTGCAAAGGAATGATTTATTGAAAATGACAAACGATTATGTCCATGATGAGGAAACGATATGAGTGTCATAAAATGCCATTTATTACTAATTTTTTGATAAAAAATTTTATTTGAGGATTTTTTTAGGACTTTTATGCTTTTTATTATTTTTTCAGCATCATATTTTATTTTTTTGAATTTTTTTAGGACATTGTGCAAATTTTTTAAAATTTTCCAAGACATTAATATTTGCATGAGAAAGATTTGATTTCCCCTAGTGTCTAGAAAGGCAGGGACATTGTGAAAGGAGAAATGGACTGGTAGATGGATGGAGGCCAAGGGTCACTTGCATTGGTTTTATTTGGGTGCCAAGGACTATCCAAGAAATGTGATAACATATTTTTGGTCATGCTTAGGGATTGGACATGAGAATGATAGGGTCATGAAATGGTGCACTGGATGGCATGCGAGGAATAGGCATGTTAATATCTTTTCTTGAAAACATGTTGTGCATTTTACATCCTTATTTTATGTCAAGAACAAGAAACAAATTTGGATAGGAAAATGACAGGATATGAATAGGGAAATGATAGGATAAGAAATATCAGAAATAGATAAGGCTAAGGGATATGGATTAAAAGTTGGTAATAAGATAGGCGATATAGACCAAAGGGATCAGGACAATGTAAAGTAGATAGGATATGTGATGCTTTTAGGAAGATTTGTAACCTTGTCAAGATCAAAGTTGGGAAAAGGGGATAGAGATGAGGGATATGACAGGCATTGTATAATGGAGGAAATGATGGGGATAATGGAGGATAATGAAAGGGGTATGATATGATAGGAAAACATGGATGAAACCTGCACCCAAGTATTGAATGTAAGAAGTTCATAAATTATGCATGATGCCTCTTTGCTAGTTTTTCACTATTGGATGAAATTATTTATTTTTATTTAGTTTTTGTGTTGCGAATACTTCTGTTTGCCAAGTTTTCATCAAGGCAAATTATATATATATATATATATTACTCTTTTTGGTTTTTTTTATTTTTTGAACTTTTTTGACCTCTTTGGAAATAATGGATGCATGATATGACATGGATGGAGGACTCAAACACCTTACTCTTTGGATATTTCTTTTGAAGGACATGTAATAACATACCATGACTATAAAAGTATACTCAAAGACATTGGTAGGGTAATGATAAAGGGATATGACATGGGTAATTGGATAGGATTGGATAAGAGTTTAGGAAAAGGATTGGATAAGATGCATTAAAGGATGGAAAATGGGCATTGGATAATGGAGGGAATGTAAGAAGACTTGATTTTGAGTGGATGAAAATGGATGCAAGAACAACATTGGCACACACCTTGAGGCATGATGGAGTGATGGAGGAAAATAATACGATGGGTGTGACGGAGGAAAAGATATGGATTTTGGGACATAAGTACCCAAAATTGATTTGGAAGATGGAAGGATTTTAGATGGAGGGATAGAAAATTTGGATGCTTATTTGGATTTTTCTTTAATACTTTGTTCTTAAAGAAGCTTGTTGGGATTCCACATGCATTTTTATTTTTTATTTTTTTGTGGGTCCTTGGAATGCATTGATTGCACAAGGGATTTAGGAAACCATATTGCTTTTGAATTAATTTTTTTCTCAATGGGCCTTTTGTTAGTAATAACTGAGAGAGGAGGTGAATTAGTGGCCTAAAACATATTCCAATTAACCAACCCAAAAACTTAGTACCACAATATTAAGCCTCTAGTTATCTTCAGTCCTATAAGATGAATGCCTTCAAATATACTTATTAAATAAATACTGTTTGGAGTGCTTTGTTAAAACTTATTCTGTATGTTTACCGAATAGCAGTCTTTCAATTTATCAAAAAATAATAAATTACTTAGAGTATACTGATCAATCAAGATTAGCTATGTGTAATTTGCAAAACACTAAAGTAATGACTCATAAACATATTGACGCATGGATTTTTAATGTAGAGGGGAAAAACCACTTGCAATAGGTAACCCAAAATTTTCACTCATCTGAAGTGATCTCAGTGAAGAGCCAACCTTGTTAAAGGTTACAAACACACTGTTAGGTGTGACCTTGTTAGAGGATTTAAAAGATTAGTTTTTCACTTGATATCGGGAATTTCTCTGCTACCTTCCTTGTCCAAAATATTATGGTTTTTTAAATGGTATCTGGTATCTCATGATATCTTCATGATCAAACTTTTTGATACTCCTTGGGAAGTATCTCAATATATAAAGGGTCTTTAAATCCTACTCGGTTAAGAGACTTTCTGAATCAATGGTTAAACTAAAACAATATGATCTGTTCACATATAAAACTTATACTTGCGGATTTTTAGATCTATTGTAAGCTCATTAAACCCATCTGATCAATATATATTTTCAATACCTTTGATCCACTCTTGTTCTACTCAGTGGTGCTACACTTTGTTTCTTAGTGTCCACTAAAATATTTAGCTCTTTCTTGAGCTTGATTAATTAGGACAGTATGAAGTTGTTCTTCATCAATTTCTCTCCAGCATCCTCTTTTTCATTCACTCCCCTTAATTCATAATGAATTAAGTTGTCTCTTTATAGACATGATATCACCCTTTCTAGGTTCTTCATTTTCTTGATCTTGGCATGATCTGCAATCTTACCCAATCTGATTTAAAGAAAAACTCTTGTTTTATCTCACACAGATCTTCTTCCCAACTGGACAAAACAATTTTAAATCTTTTACTTATCTCTGGCTTTATCTTGTCAATAAAAATAAAGATAACAACTAGTTGAATCTATATTTAGCTCTGCCAGCTAAATATTTTGTCATTTTTGAACTCTAGTTAACTTTAGTGTTTTAACTCTTTGATAGCTTCGGTCAACACTCCAGTTCTCTTCAGCTTCTCCGTCAGGATTTTCTGTCCATCGGGTTACACTATGATTCTTCTCATTGGTAATGTTTGTTGGGTTTCTTTCTTGGGCATCACTATGACTTAAATTTTGATGATCTCTGTCTGTTGGGTTCCACTAGCCGTCGGTGTTTGAAGTCACATAGTGAATGCTTTTTTTTATGCATTACTGAAAGCATAATCTTTATCTCTCTGATTCTCTGAAGTCTTTGACACTTTTATTATAACCAATTATATTATATCAAGTTGACATCAATGGAAATACAATCCATTAACTGATTTAATGTCTTGCATTATCTTTCAGCATTTCGGTGATCAACTTAACATCATCAAACATTCAATCAGTTACATGTCATCAATCTCTCCCTTTGGAATTGATGGAAACACACTACATTATCACACTATATTATTACCAATACAATATGAAATGTAACATTTTCATCAATCTTTCCTATTGTAACTATTACATATGTCTGGCTTTTGGTAAGCTCAAAATAGCTTAGATTTGTTTCTTGCTGAGTGATCTTCTTCAATATTCAATACCTTCATTGGATAGATGTAGTAGCTAATGTCTCTTTCCTGATATGTGCTTCTGCCTTGACTTTTCCTCTTCTTGATAATCTCTTTTTCTTTTAACAACAATCTCTCCCTTTGTATGAACTCTCTCCCTTTGTTACTTCTCTCCCTTAGATGGATATTTCATATGTAATCAATCTCTCCCTTTGAGTATTGATTCACTCTTCCTTTTGATTCTTAGGAACTTCTCTTTATGGATAATGATATAATATTTTTTGATAATGAGATCATCTCTCCCTTGTGATTCATGATATCTCTGCCTTATGATAATGAGATAATATGATAATGAGTTAATTAATCTCTCCCTTTGACAAAAATGCCAAACAAGTTTCTTCTATATCATCTTCCATCCATTTATATAATATATTCCTTGAATTTCCCTATCTATCAGCAATACAATGGGTCTTGTGTTTGGTACAGACTTGTACCTTGTTGTCTACATATGTATATGTTGTTGTTCATCTCAGTGTTTGCATCAACATGAATGATCTTATGATTATGTGTAGGCTGATATAGCCTCCTAGTCAGCTTACTAATCGGTAAACAAGGGTTGGACCCCTAGTCTTTGTCTTAGGTATTCAAATGTATCTTTCGCTAATGGCTTGGTGAATATATATCAGCTAATTGTTGCTTTGATTGAACATATTCCAATATCACCTCCTTTACTTGCACTTGTTCTCTCAGATAGTGATACTTGATAGAAATATGCTTAGTCTTAGCATGCATGACTGGATTCTTAGATATGTTAATTGGACTGGTATTATAACAGTAGATAATTAATGGTTAAAGAATCTACATATTCATACCTTCCAAAAAATATTTGATCCATGCGATATTGGAGCAATTTGCAGCAACAACCACATACTCTGCTTCTGAAGTAGACTGAGAGATTCATCCTTGCTTCTTGTTGATCCATGTGATAAGTCTGTCACCCATGAAGAATACTCCTCCTATTGTGCTCTTTCGGTCATCAATTTTTCCAGCCCAATCAACATTTGCATAGACTTGTAGCTCAAATTTTCCTTCTCCTTTATACCATAGGACATAGTCCTCGGTGTTCTTCAAATATCTCAGAATTCTCTTGACAGTAGTCATATGTGATTCTTTGGGATTTGAAGAGAATCTTGCAACTATTCAAACTCCATGTGCTGTATCTAGTCTGGTATAAACAATATACATTATTTTTCCAATCATTTATCTATACAAGGTTTGATTTACATCATTTGATTTATCTTCTTTTGTCAGCTTACATCCGATAGCCATAGGTGTTCCAACTGGTTTGGAATCTTCCATTTTGAATATCTTTAGCACTTCCTTGATGTATTTGGACTGAGTTATATATGTTCCTGTTGTTGGAAATGAGATAAGTAACTGAGAGGGGAGGGGTGAATCAGTTACTCCAAAACAAATCCTTTGTCCCTTAGATGTCTATAAACTTTAACAATGTTACTCGGTTAATTAAGATATTCTTCTGTAACTCGGGTGTCAAAGCAATCTTTATAATATCCAATACTATTATACTTTAGAGATTAAGTGCATAAACATAAAGAATAAAAAAAATAACATATACACAAGTGACACCAAGATTTAACGTGGAAACCCAATATGGGAAAAAACACCAATGTAACTAGTTACTATTTTTCACTCTTCTAAAGCGAGCCCTGTTTAAGGTTACAATAACACACTGTTAGGTGTGACCTTGTTAAAGGATTTAATCACCCTGTGAGGAGTGGCCTTGTTAGAGGTCTTCAACACTTCAACATATAAATTCTACCTTGTGAGCGGATTTACAAAAATATTGTTAAGTCTACTTTGTCAAGAGATTTTGGATCACTACTATAATTGTTAGAAAGTAATGATGAATTGACCTGTATGTGTAAGAAACTACCTTTGCTGATTCAGATCTCTATTTTGATTCTGACTGGATCCTTGTTGATTAGATGTTCTATTGTAGCTCTGAGTGATCTTTACTCAATCATAATCCTATCTGATTTCACCTTCATTCTTCATATCATAGAATTCCACACTTCTACTTTTTACTCTTTCTAATTCACACATTCAATCCAAACTTGACCTTTTATTTATATGGTAATCCCTATCAAGTTGTCTTGAACAAACTTCTAAATAGTAAATCATAATTTGGTTAGCCTCATATAACCAATTAATTATAGAATATAAATCAGTTTTAGTTGGCTTCCACTGAATGCCTGACCAAGAATGAAATGCCAAAGTGACTCGGTCAACACTAAAATAACTCATTCTATTCACCAACTGTGTCTGGTCTAATTGTAGACATTTGTGTAACATCACTACATAAGTGTATATACATGTGTAACATCAATGACAATACACAATTGAATAATTGTCTTCAACAATCTCCCTCTTTGGCATTGATGGCAACATAACATATCATAATACAAATAATTATGGAGCAATAGAAATTTTTTATTAATGTCTTTAGCTTCATTCTAATTCTCATCCAAAAACTCCCTCTGACATTAAAATCTCCCTCTTACTGTATTATAGAAAAACTCTCCCTCTTTTATCTTATTCTTATGTATTATAGAAAACTCTCCCTCTTTGACAACAGATACCAAAGACACCATCTCCACAAATACAAATAGTCACTACTAATTCACTTTATAATTTTTATGTACTTGAATGTACAAATTCATCTACAATGTGCTATTATGTACCTACATCAACTGATAGATCTTCACAGTCGCTCGGGTTGATGCATCACTAAGCTATATTTTAGTGAGCTTCAGTTAGGGGAAGCACCCCTAGCTTTCCTCTAAGATACAAGAATGCATCCTTAGGTAACAGTTTGGTGAATATGTCTACAACTTGTTCTTTGGTATTCACATCTTCCAACCTTACTTCTTTATTCTGTACCAATTCCCTCAAAAAAGGATACTTTGTTTCTATATGCTTAGTTTTGGTGTGCATCACAGGATTCTTTGAAATGTTAATGGAACTGGTGTTGTCACAGTAGATAATAAATGATTCTTTTACTTCTTCCTCTATTCCTCACAACAACTACTTGATCCATATGATTTTTGAATAGTTCATTTTTGCAGCAACATATTTTGGCTCTGCTATAGACTAGGAGATACAATTCTGTTTCTTGCTAGTCCAAGACACTAATCTCTTTCCAAGAAAGAAATCTCCACCAATGGTTATTTTCTTATCATCAACACTTCTATCCTAATCAACATCAATGAATGCCTTTAAATCAAATTTTCCACCTTTCTTATACCATAAACCATAGTCTTTAGTACCCTTCAGATATCTCAGAATTATTTTGATTGCCATTAGGTGATTATCTCTAGGATTAGCTAAAAATATTGCAACAATAACAATTGCCAATGCAATATCAGGTGTGGTGTGAACAACATATTGCAATTTTTGAATCATGGATCCCTAGTTGGTCTGATGTACCTCTTTTGAATCATCATCTTTAGACAATTTGTGTCCAGTGCACATGGGTGTTCCAACAGGTTTGGAATATTCCATACCAAATTTCTTAAGTATCTCCTTGATATATTTTGATTAAGTAATGCAAATACAATATTTCATTTGATGTACTTGTAATCCAACAAAGAATTTGATCTCACCAAACATAGACATCTCAAATTCTTTACTCATAGCTAGAGAGAATGCTTTGCATAGGTCATCATAACAAGTGAATAATATGTTATCAACAAATATCTCTGCTAAAAGTTTTTTTTTTTGTGGTCCTTCTTTGATGTACATGCTACTATTGTCATAGGTTCTCTAAAATCCAATACTTACTAGATATCTATGCAGTCTTTCATACCAGGCTCTGGGCACTTGCTTCAGTCCATACAATACTTTGTGCAGCTTACAAACCATATTCCTTCTGCTAGGACCAAAAAATCCTTCAGGTTGTTCAATGTAGACTTCTTCTTCTAGGATTCCATTCAGAAATGCATATTTCACATCCATTTGATATACTTTG
The DNA here is from genome assembly GCA_018584345.1 of Thuja plicata. NCBI lineage: Eukaryota > Viridiplantae > Streptophyta > Pinopsida > Cupressales > Cupressaceae > Thuja > Thuja plicata. Next base: position 2,134,770 of record MU227381.1, on the reverse strand, counting down.
TGTCCTTTATGTGCAGCATATGCTAGAAGAGTTCTGACTCCTTCAAGTCTTGCAACTGGAGCAAAAGTTTCTCCATAGTCAATACCCTCTTCTTGAGCATATCATTTACAAACTAGTCTGGCCTTGTTTCTAGAAACTTTACCATTTTCATTCATCTTATTTCTAAAAACCCAGTTGGGTCCAATCACATTCTTGTCCTTTGGCGTAGGAAAAAGAGTCCAAGTTTTTTTCTTGTCAATCTGCTCAATTTCTTCATTCATTGCTTCAATCCAACTTTCATCATTCAATGCATCTTTAATAGTTCTATGTTAAAATTCACTTAATAAGCATGTACCTTTGAGTTTTTTCCTTTTCATTACACCTTCTGTCTGATCTCCAATTATCTACTTAGGTGCATGATGCCTTTTAACATATTTTGAAAGTATTAGATCCTTCAGTCTAGATTCTGGACTTGATCCACTAGGTCTGTCATTCTCAAACATTATTTCCTATTCCTCTGTCTGATGCTCAGGTTCCACTATCTATGACTTAGTTCCCTCTATCTGTGATTCAAGTTCCTCTATCTGTGACTTGTTTCCCTTTTTCTATGAGTCAGTTCCCTCTATCTATGACTTAGTCTCTTCTAACAATAGCTTGGGTTGCACAGTTTACAATTCGGGTTGCACGGTTTGTGCTAGTATATTTAGTGGTCGACAGTTCTTCTATCCAATAACCATTGATCGAGTCATAGGTATAGTATCAGGTTCATGATAAAAAAAGTTCTTGTAGTCTTCAGGCTCTTTACTACTCTTTTCTTCACATTTTTTTGCAAACTTATCAATCTTGACATGTACACTTTCTATGAATTTATGAGTAGTAAGTGTTATGCCCTGCATACCCATCCCTACATTTTGTTGGAAAAATGTTTGGTCCCCCTTTTTTATTTTGCATTTGTTCCTTTTTCCTTGTTTTCTTCTGGCCTTTGCCTCCGCAGGGTCGTTGTATTCTTTTATTTTTGGTTTCTCTCCCTCCGGGACCTAGTCCAAGAGTGTTTTTGTTTCTTTGTGCCAGCCAGATTCCGGACTCTGGGATTCTCTGTCACTAATTCCTCTTTTGTTAGAGGGTATGGTTGCATGGGTTCCTCGGGCCCAGAGTCTGGAGGTTTTCCTTTTTCTTGGGACTTGTGGAAGGAAGCAATACATTTTCACCCTAGGGGTATAAATAAGTTTCACTTGTCATTTTTACATTTACCGCAAACATATTACCCAAAGAAAATTAAGAGTGATTAGGAGTGAATTTGTGCTAAGTGTGATTTTGTTTGAGAGGTTCAACAGTGTTTGGCAGTGAAGTTGGTATTCGAGCTTGTGCGTGCTTTCAGCCTTCTTGCAAGGTTTTTGGTGTTTGTGGTCTGTGAGGCTTCCTAGTTTGTAGAGCACCTCCTGTGCTCCTCCTCCCGCATTTCTTGGTTTCAAGGTAGGCCCTTTGATTTCTTCCTATTTTCTTTTGTTTTTCTTCGTTCTTTCTTTTCTGGTCTTGTCTTGTTTTTTGTTTTTTTTCTGTCTTTCATCTTCGTTGTTACCTCCCATTGGTGGGATGGCTCTGTAGAAAGGTTGTCTACCTTCCTTGCATTGTATTTTTCCAGTAAATGTGAATTCTTGTAAATTTTTTAAGTAGTTGTAATTTCTGTGTAAATTGTCATAATTTTTCTGTAAATTGTAAATAGTCTATAGAATAGGGTCGTTTCCTATAAATATGATTGTTCTTCAGCTTCCCTTGTAAATTAGGTCTTTATATTGGTTTGTATATTGTCATGTACGACCCTTCCTATGGCAAGCTCTCTATGCTCTTCGCATTGTATACCCTAGGTTTCAAGCTCGCCCACCTGGTGTCCTCTTGGTTCAAACTTGGTACCTCGCTTGTTTGAGCGATGGCAATTTTCTCTCTCCTCTGTCATTTAATCATTGATGGCGGGGTTAAACTCCCCACGCGTGGGCATTCAAAATTGTCCCATTTTTCATTCAATTCATCCATGTCCAGACATTTGTCACCTTTAATTCCATTACACTATTTATTGCGTGACCATGTGGCAACCCACGTCAGTCCAGTATGGCTCATTGCCCAGTCATTTCAATAACGGATAGTTTCTTCAGACACCAGGTGCTAAAAACTCCTCGTCTATTCATCCCATTTGTCGCATAGACCAGTATCCCCAGAACCCCCGGGTGTCAATAAAATTCCATATAAGTTTTTAATTGTTATATTTCTAGATTTTGATGCAAGCTAAAGTCTTTTGACAACAGGTGCAAAATGGTGGTGAAATCTCCGAAGTTTGTAAAATTACTTTCTGACTTATCACATGTATTAAAGGTTATCTGATCTTGGAGGTTGTAGATCATCCAACCAACAATCTCTGAAGTAACAACTCCCCCTGGAAGTTTGAAACTTCTGACCACCTCCACTCAGGTGGCCACTAAGACAAAGGCAGAGTAAATGATGGCCAAGCTCCCGTTGATATCCAAATACCCAAGGTAATGTGTCCTTGTGGGATCCAAAGGGGATTCCAAACTTCAAGATATTACCTACATAGAGGTCGGACCATGGGCAAAACTATAGGGCCTTGTCCGGACAATGTATCAATAGTGATCTACCGAGGATGATATGGTGAAGAACGTGGCTACCTCTGGTATTATCAAAGACACCTATTTCCCTTTCTTAGTGCAAGAATGATAGATAATTCTACACCTAGTGAAGAACTATAATGCACCCACCTAGGTGGTTTTTCTTGTTGCTTCCCTCACACTGAATTATCCAGAAACCATAGTTACTCTTAATGCTACTACCTTTTCTTTGGGACTGGGGATCCCCCAATTTAGAAATGATACTGTCATCTCCCAGTCTACATCATTGAAGGAGTTTGAGAAAGTTCCACAGCCTACTCACCAGCATCTCAATTCTCACTGGTTTAAGTCCCCAAGGAGGGACCACAAGAAAATGAAGCTGGAGATCCCCCGCGGAGATTTCAAGGAATGTGTATGGGCGGGGATCATCTTTTTATGTAGGCTCTTTGGGGAACCCCATGCTAGGGAATTTTTGGAATGGATGTATTATTTCTTATACTGCATCATCACTCATGGAAAGACCTTTGACTGGGCGACTATTATTGCCAATTTCAGTTGAATAATGTCAACCGGACATCAAAGTTCCACATGACTTCGTATGTATTATGGGAACTGGCACAACAGAGACCCACAATTCAGGGTTTGCAAATAGTAGGCATTCTTGGAAACAGGCCCAACCAAAATACCCCATGGGAACATTATCCCTAGATCTAATGGGAAGCCAAATTCCCAATTTTTATCGGGTAAGTGACACATTCATTTACCACAATATTTTGACACTTACTCAGGATTCTAGGTACCGATTGTCTAAGGAAGCAATGACCTTGGTAAATTTTTATGGTAATTATTTCATTCAGTTTTAGCAACATTCTTACATTCAGGTGACTGAGTTCTCTGGCAATCCCTACCTACTCCCCAAGCATTGTGGGGATAGGATTATTCTTTTGGAGTTCTGCAGGAAAATTCTAGAACTTCACGCATTCTTTTTATTGAACAAGGTTACCTCCATCCCATTCCTGGTACTTGCGGGAACTATTCTTACAGTCTCACAATGGTTAAAGAAGCTGATAATGAGTTGAAGAGTCTGTGACTAGCTGAGTTCCATGTAGAAAAGAACAATTTTGATCCAATCGACAAGATAATTGATCACTGCCCCGGGCATCCACACCACATGAGCCTCACATTGAGGATTTTTGGGGAAATTGCCAGGATGATTTCAACCTTCGGGGTCAGAAACACTCAAGGATGTCCAAACGGATGATGAAGAGCCTCAGCCTTTGGACCTTTCCAAAAGTTTTTTTAGATAGTGGGCCTCTGGAGGACCCAGCATACAAGGCACATGGGATTGACAAGATGGATCTCCCTCTGGTGGATTGGGACACCCCAAATATTTTGGCAATTGAGGACGTCATCCAGAGTGTCATACAACATAGTCATGATTATTTTGCACAAGTGTGCAAGAAAAGTACCCCCAGGGGTCCAATTTTGTGGGGGTCTACTTTGGCCTTCGAAGCTGCAGGGCTAAGTAAAGATAAGGAGAAAGAAAAATAGAGCACCCCAACCTAGGTTCCACCCCCAAATTCGCTCCCCATTTTGGATCAAGTTCACATTCAGATGGAAGCATCCTGCCAACTAAGTCAAACATTAAGCACCTAGCTTTCCCATGGTCTTGTAGTTACTCTAGTGGGATCTTCCCTCCCAGCATGATCCCCTTCTGGTAGACGAAGGGCAAGGATGAAACTACAGCTATTTTGGAGGTCGGGGTCGGGGCCCCGCTACAGATAAGAAGAAAGAAGCAAAGGGTGGATCATCCCTCAAGCATAGATGCAGGCCCCAGGATACCAAACGTTCATCAGGTGGAACTCGTCCATTCTTCTCTTAAATCAGAGGACCCTTCGATAGTCTCCCCTCCCTATGATGATTTTGATGACATCTTCCAGACGAAAGACCTAGTGAACTTCCAAGCCAACGTGGTGAGGGAAGTAGAGGAGATAGATGCATAAGAAGAAGTGGCCCTGAAAAGAGAGTTCTAGGAGTAGGAAAAAGAGAAGAAACAAGAATCATGAGAAAATACACAAGATATGGAAGAAACACCAGTCCCAGGGACCGAGACAGAACTAAGAAAAACAAAATATGATCATCCAACAATGGCTGGGGAACCCGGACCTTTGGGAGAAACTGTATCCCCAGATGCCATGTTCCAAATGCCTCTAGTTACTTTGGGTGATCAAAGGCCCCAGAGTGCAACATTAGGAGAGGTTGCCTCTACGGCTTAATAGTTAGATCTTGGCCAAACACCTCTAGCCTCTCCAAAAGATGTACCCTTGTAGGAGAATGTCCTGGAAGATGGCGCCAAAGAAGAACAACAACAACAAGATGAGGGGGATAACCCCAAAAATGTGGATACTGAGACCACAAACATTGGAGAATGGGAAAATACTTATGATGCAAATGTAGATACCATCGAGGTAGAAGATACAGGAAACCTCAGGGAGCAAGAAAAGGAGTCTAATGTGACTATGGATACCTAGGAAACACCACAAGACCCTAAAGAAGGAACCAATGCCCAGGCCTTAGTAGAAAGATCACCCCAACTGCCACAATGGCTAGTGGAATCCCGAAAGAGAAAGGCCTGGTGGAAGAAAGTGCTCCCCTCTCCTTGGAAAAAATGATGGCCCAAAATAAAGAGGCTAAGAAGCCTAAGAAGGCCCAAACCATACATACCCTCTGGACTGGTTCAAGAGGAAGTATAGTTGTAGTAGTTGCGACACCTCCCCTAGATGTAGACACGATAGCCATAAGGGCCAATGATTATATAGTTACATAAGTTCCTCTGGGGAGGAGAGACAAACAGGGTGAATTGGACTTGTTGAGGGAGGCTACCTGGGTAGTTGAGGCCTGGTATGAAAAACAGGCATAGAAGCTGAAGGAGGAAAGAGAAAAGAATGAAAAGCTCCTCAGGCTTCTTGTAGAACTGACACAACCACTGGTTGAGATTCATTCAAAAGCCTCCACCTCAGAAACATCACTTCCACAAGGTGACATGGATGCTCTAAGGGCTATGAAGAAGAAGGTAGAGGCTGTGGATGGCTAGATCACTAAGAAAATCAAATCCGTAAGGCAATTCCTAGTAGCAACACTCCCAAACCTTTATCAGGCCAACAACCTCATGGGCTAGGTGAATGGTGCTGTCTCCCCGTGGGAGAAAGATATAGAAAAATATGAGGAGTGGAGGTGATTGAGGTGAGAAAGAAACTAGTAGTGGCCCTAAAGAATAGAATCCTAGGAGTCCGGAATAATTTAGATTTATACACAACATTTGTAACAAGGGTTTCACAAGTCGATACCTTCACTACCAGGACTTGTGCCCTGAAATATTTTGTGCTCAACAAATTTGATGAGCTGATGGAGTCCCGGTACCACTCTGTTAGATATTTTGATAGAGGAAAGATGTCACGTTTATCTAAGATGATTCTCTAGGCTCATGATACAAAAAAAGTGGTTGAAGAATTAAGGGAGGAGGCCAGAGATATTGATGAACAATTTGGGGTCATCAATGACTGATTGGACTACGTCAAGGATGTAGATGAGGATGGGATTGGCCAAATTTTGGAGGCCTTTAAGAAAAACAAGGAATAGTAGAGTTCTTCGGACTATAGATATTTTCACCAGCAAAGTCCAATTTTGTAAATTCATTATTCTTTGAGCATAAGCTCCCAGACTCTAGAATTCTGAGTCCAAAGTTTTGTATTCATTCACAGTGATCTGTGTCCAGGTTCCTTGAGCAAACTGATCACTGTCGAGCAGTTAATAAGGGGTCAGTAGGTAGGTGATCCTGATAAGGTATGTCAAGCGGAAGAGATGGCTATGACAGAAGATTCTCCCAAGGTGCCACTCCCACATTAACTCCCTGGTGCACATCGAAGATAGTGAGCCACAATGTACATTTATGAGGCATGTAGCCTCAGATACTGGGACAATAATATTTCTTCTATAAATACCCCGACACTCTTCCCTATGCTAATTCTTCTAGTTTTCTCTTCTTGTCTTCTTCCTTTGTCTTGTCAGACCTCTACACATTTCAAGGTGATTGTAAGTGGTGCAGGTAGTACTAGCCATAGGATAATGTATTCTATTTTTTCATTGTACAGTTAGATTAGGTTAGTTTTAGGTCAAACTTTGTTTATAAATAAGAAGTCTGACGCCATAAAAAGGGTCGGCAAAATTGATAATTTTGCAGTCTAGCAAGTAACAAAAGACAACTTTTCATTTTCATTTGTTTCAGGAGCTCAATGCTCAACTATTCTTAGTAGATTAGGATTCTCCATTGGAGCCATGGATGTATTTACCATTGATGATGGAACCCTTTGATTTAATGAAGAAGGATGAACACCTTATGGCTACTTGTTATGTGTTTTTCTGATCTCTGGAGTTAGCGAATGTCTTTTGTGTAATATGTTTTCTCATGTACTTTGCTCCTATGTTCTAGTTTAGATTAATGATATTATCTCTCCTTGCTACTAGATGCATGTGAATCACTGGTTCTTTATGTATTTGGTATTTAGAGTAGTTTTCTTACATTGGAGCATTGTTTTATGTTTGAAAATTTATTGCATAACTATAGGTAGAAGAATGCATATCTAACCTTGATCAATATTTTGAAGTTTATTTGATAATCAAAATTCTTGTAGGAAACCCCACCCCACTTGAAATCCCTGAGAAGATGAGTAAAAAATAGCTATCCCCTCACAACCGTCACCTTCCCAACTTAGCTCCCCCGCACCGTCGAGACCCTACTACCAGGTGCTTGGAGGCTAGGAGAATTCATTCTCCAAAAAACCTCTTCAGGTGGAGTTGGTCAGTACCCCATTACCCGGCGACAAATTTACCTTTGTTGGTGGAGCTAGTTGCAAAGTCCCATCAACAATAAGATTCAGACATTTGTATGCTTTTCTTTTACATGAGTAACCTAGGAATATTCCTTCATCACTTTTTGCATAGATTAGTTTTCCATTTCTCGCTTCCTTCAAGATGTAGCATCTACTTCCAAATACTTTGAAATAATGAACATTAGGTTTATAGCCATACCATAATTTAAAAGGTGTCCAGTTACTACCTTTCTTCAGTTGAACTCAATTCTAGGTGAACAGTGTTGTGCTAATGGCCTCCTTCCAGTATTTGGCAGCAACATTCTTTTCAATCGTTAGGGGTCTGGCACAATCCATGATGGATCTATTTCTTCTTTCTACTATTCTATTTTTTTGTGGTGTACCAGGGGTAGATACCTGTCTTTTGATTCCTCTCTCATTATAGAATTCTTTGAAATCATTAGAAATTAATTCTCCTCCTCTGTCAGATCTTACGCATTTTAGTTTCTTTCTTGTTTTCTTTTCAACCCTTTCAAGATACCATTTGAATTTCTAAAAATCTTCTGATTTCTCTCTAAGAAACATGACATTCATCATTCTAGAATAATCATCAACAAATAGAATAAAATACTTCTCTCCAGTATGGCTTGTTGTTCCAATTGGTCCACATAGGTCAGTATGTCCTAATTCCAAGACTTCATCAGTATTGTAATTCTTGCTTTTGAAACTTGTCTTGCTCATCTTTCCAATTTGACATTGTTTGCATATTGCTAACTCAAATTTCTTCAGACTAGGAATATCTTTGACTCTCTTGTTCATGCTTATGTTTATCAAATTATCAAAGTTTACATGACACAACCTTTTATGTCATAACCAGCTTTCTTCTACTTGTGCAATAAAGCATGAACCTTTAGTGAGATCAAGATAGAATAGATTACCTTTTGTTTGTCTGTCAGTTCCGACTAGGTTCCCTTTACCATCTAGGAGCTTGGCCTTACCATTCATGAATTCTACCTTGAAGCCAAAGTTATTCAATTGTACTACACTAAGTAGATTTCTCCTCAATCCTTCAATCCAATAAGTATTATCACATTTGATTCCTTCTATCAGAATAATGCAACCTTTTCCCTTTACAAGGAAAAGTTCAACATTCCCAAAACTGACACTCCCACCATCATAGTGTTCAAGATTTTCAAAATCTATCTTATCGCCAATCATGTGATTATAACAACCACTATCAATTATCCATGTGTCATTTTTAATGATGAGTGAGAAAAGTGTTGTCTTTTCATCTGACTCATCCTTAATAGCAATATAAACCACTTCTTCTTCTTCATCACTCTTAGAATCTTTACAAATATAACAAGAATTCTTATCTTTATCCTTGTAGCTTTTGTATTTCTTAAAATATTTCTTTCCTTTGAATTTTTTGAACTTTTTCTTATCTTTTTCTTCTTTGTTTGGACACTTTGCAGCAATGTCACCAACCTCATTGCAGGAAAAATAAATCAACGGTATCTTTCCTCTATATTTTCCTTTTGCAACTCTTCTTGCAAGTAATGCTTCAATGATGTAAAGATATTCATCATCATATTCATCATCACTGTCACTTTCAATCTGCTTCCCTTTTGAGTATCTATCCTTCTTACCAAGGCTCAATTTCACTTTGAATGCAGACTCAAGATTGCTAGAGCTAGGAGAGTAATTGTCAAAGTTGTCCAGCTCAAAAGTTGTAAGCCTTCCCACTAATGTATCTAGAGTTATATCTTTACTACACCTCATCTCTTGAATATCTGAAACTCTAATAACATAGATAGGAAGTAAATTTCTTAGTACCTTGCTGACCTTTGTTGTATCTTCAATTATTCCACATGCAGCTCTGATGGAACTCAATCTTCTTGATTCTTTCACTATATCTTGTAATTTCTTCCCCTTCTTTCATTTTCATCTAGTGAAATTGTCCTATTATAATTTCTTCTTTGGATCTATTTACATTTTCATCTCCTCCATGAATGTCCTGTAATTTCTTCCATATATCATAGGCTGTAGGCCAGTCCTTGAATTCATCAAATTCTGAGTAGTTGAGTGAAGAAGCTATATCAAACATAATTATGTTATGAATCTTCCATTCCATCAATTGTTCCACAGTCATAGTCCCTATTGGTTCCACATATTTTCTTTCTAAAAATTGCAAACCAGCATCTCTGATAGTAGATATATGTAGCTTCATCAACTCCTGCCATGCTAGGAAATTTTCATTGTTTAGCTTTGGGATCTCCCTTTTGTAATACATCTGTGATCTTTAGCATAAGCCTTGAAACCTTCTCTGAAAGGACTTGAAGCTCTGATACCAATTTTTGGAAATGAGATAAGTAACTAAGAGGGGAGGGGTGAATCAATTACTTTAAAACAAATCCTTTGTCCCTTAGATGTCTAAATACTTTAACACTGTTACTCGGTTAATTAAGATATTCTTTTGTAACTTGGGTGTCAAAGAAATCTTTATAATATCCAATGCAATTATACTTTAGAGATTAAGTGCAGAAACATAAAGCATAAAACAAATAACATATACATAGGTGACACCAAGATTTAACATGGAAACCCAATATGGGAAAAACCACCAATGTAACTAGTTACTATTTTTCACTCTTCTGAAGTGAGCCTTGTTAGGAGCCAACCCTTTTAAAGGTTACTATAACACACTATTAGGTGTGACCTTGTTAAAGGATTTAATCACCCTATGAGGAGTGGCCTTGGTAGAGGTCTTTAACACTTCAACATAGAAATGCTACCTTGTGAGAGGATTTACAAAAAGACTGTTAAGTATACTCTGTTAAGAGATTTTAGCTAACTGCTATAATTGTTAGAAAGTAATAATGAATTGACCTATATGTGTAAGAAACTATCTTTGCTGATTCAGATCTCTGTTCTGATTATGACTAGATCCTTTCTAATCAGATGTTCTATTGCAACTCCAAGTGATCTGTACTCAATTAGAATCCTATCTAATTTTGCCTTCACTCTTCATATCACAGAATTCCACACTTCTTATTTTTACTCTTTCTGATTCACACATTCAATCCAAACTTGACCTTTCATTTATATAGTAAGCCCTGTCAACTAGGCTTGAACAAAATTCTAAATAATAAATCACAATTCAGTCGGCCTCATATAACCAATTAATTATAGAATATAAATCATTGTTAGTCGGCTACCACTAAATTCTCAACCAAGACTAAAATGCCTGAGTGACTCGGTCAACACTGAACTTCTTCAATGCCCGACTGAACTCAGTCAACACTAAAATTACTCATTCTATTCACCAATTGTGCTTGCTCTAAATGTAGACAATTTTGTAACATCACTACATAACTGTATATACATGTGCAACATCAATGACAATACACAATTGAATAATTGTCTTCAACAACTTGCATCTTGTTGAAGAATTTGAAGACCAAGAAAGAATTTGATCTCCCCAAACATAGACATTTCAAATTATTTTCTCATTAGCAAAGGATTTGCATAACATTTAATTTCCCCCAAAAATGATATCATCAACAAAAATTTCAGCAATCAGAATATTACCATCGGTATCTTCTTTTAAGTATAGATTTATATTTCACTCATTCTTACAAATTTAATGCTAATGAGATAGGAGTGAAGTCTTTCATACCAGGCTCTAGGTTCTTGTTTCAATCTATACAAGGCTTTATGTAGTCTACATATCATGTTTCTCTTGTCTGGATCAACAAACCCTTCTGGTTGTTCAATGTATACTTCTTCTTCTAGTATTCCATTTAGGAATTCATATTTGACATCCTTCTTGTATACCTTGAATCCTTTGAATGTAGCATCAGCAAGTAAGATTATAACTCCTTCTAGTCTAGCAATGGGTGCAAAGGTTTCTCCATAATCAATAGCTTCTTCTTGTGCATACCCCTTTCATACTAACCTTTCTTTATTTCTTGTGACCTCTTCATTCTCATTCAACTTGTTTCTGAATATCCATTTGGCACCGATGACATTCTTGTCATCTAGTCTTGGTACTAGCGTCCATGTATTATTCTTCTCAATCTGTTCTATTTCTTCATTCATAGCACTGACACATTCTTCATTCTCAAGTGCAGTATTAACAGATTTAGGCTCAAAATCACAATGTAAACATCTAGTATTTAGTGAATTACTTCTTGTTCTCATTCTAGCCTTCTTTTCTCCTATGATTTGATTCTATGGATGATGTCTTCTAACATACTTGGCAATTTTCTGTTCAGCTTTGTGTTCATCATTCTGATCATTTTCTTGACTTTTGTCTTGATCTCTATCGCTCAGAACATCATCTTGAGGATTTTCCTAATTTTTGGTAATTGCAGCTTGATGCTCGGGTGCAATGTTCTATTGCTTGGGAGTGATACATGTTTGTTTGGGTAGAGTGTCAAGTTCTGTATAAACAAACCCGTTGTAGTCCTCTAGTTCTCTTCTACTTTCCTTATCATTCTTTTCTGCAAATTCATCTATTTTCAAATTTGCAGTTTCAATGATCTTGTTAGATGACTTGTTAAGAAATTTATAAGCCTTTCTTTTGGTTGAATACCCTAGAAAGACACCTTCACTTTTGGAGTCAATTTTTCCATTTCTATCATCTTTCAAAATATAACATTGACTGCCAAAGATTCTTAAGTAACTTACATTAGGTGTGTGACCATACCAAAGCTCATAGGGTGTCTTCTTTGTGCCCTTCTTCAATTGTACTCTATTTGATGTGTAGACAAAAGTACTTACAACTTCCCTTTAGAAATTTTGAGTGATGCTCTTCTCAATCATCAATGTTCTTGCATAGTCAACAATTGATCTATTTCTCCTTTCAGCAATTCCATTTTTCTGTGGTGTTCTCAGTGCAGAAACTTATCTTTTATTTCCATGCTCATTGCAATAGTTAGTGAGTTCATTTGAAGTAAATTCCCCTCCTCTATTTGACCTTAAGCACTTCAATTTCTTATCACTTTGTTTTTCTACCATAGCCTTATACTATTTAAACATCTTGAATGCCTCTAATTTATCTTTTAAGAACATAACTATCATCATTATTGAATAATCATCAAAAAAGAGAATAAAATACCTATTTCCATAGTAACTCTTTTTCCTCATGGTTCCACATAGATTAGTATGGACTAATTCTAGAATTGGATTAGATGTATGGGTTTTACTCTTGAAACTAGACTTTGTCATGTTACCTTTTTGACAATTCTTGCACTTGATATGCTTAGGCTTAGTCATTCTTGGTAAGCCTCTGAAATTCCGTTTGTTTCTTATCTTTATCATGTTGTCAAAATTCATATGACACAATATTTTGTGCCACAACCATATGTCTTCGTTTCTAGCCATTAAACAAGTGGTATTAATGTCATCAAGATAGAAAAGGTTACCTTTTGTCTGCTCACCAGTTTTGGTCAACCTTCCTGATTCATTGAAGATCTTTGCCTTATTATTTTCAAATGCCACTCAGTGACCTATATTATTTAGCTGTGAAACACTTAACAAATTATAATTTAGTCCTTTTACCTATTAAGCATTTTCACATTTCATCAGGTTATTCAACATTATAGTTCCTTTACCTTCAACTGGACAAGGAGTATCATTTCCCATTCTTACTAAACCACCATTATAGTATTCAAAAGTGTCAAACTTTTGTTTAACCAGTTATATGGTGAGTGCACCCACTATCTATGATCCAAACATCATTCTTACTAACCTTAGATATGAGTTTAGTTTCTACATATCTTTCTTCTTCATCATTTAAATCATCCTTCATGGCTACAAATACCATCTCAATGTCTTCTTCTAATTCGGTGTAAGTTTCATTAGCTCTGTTCTAAGATAGGGAGCAAGATTTCTTCTCTTTTTTCTTGTAGTCTTAGGTATCTCTTTTGTCATATTATCGGTTGCTTCGGTAATCTCTGATATCACCTCTATCAAAATTTTTCTCATATGATCTGTCATTACTTCTGTCATCTTTTCTTCTATTTGGGCATCTTGCAGCAAAGTGTCCAACCTCTTTACAATTGAAACATAGAAGTGGTAAATTACCTTTGTATCTACCTTTGCCTCTATGTAATCTTCTTTCCATTAGTTCTTCAATCTCATCAAGTCTTTGATGCTCATTATCACTTTCACTATCATTTCTAATATCATGTATATGACTTGAATTACTTATTTCAAAGAAGATTTGAATGTAGATTCTATAGATGGTAAGAAACTATTATCAATTTATTCATCTCAAATGAAATCAGTCTACCAATCATACTATCTAGAGTAACTTTATTGTTTGCAACTGCTCTCATTTGTTTAATAGCAGAAACTCTAATAGCATATATAGGCAGTAAGGTTTTTAAGATTTTACTTACCACTGCCTACTCTTCAAGTACACCTCCAACTCCTCAGATAGCATTGACTACCTCTTTGATTCTCCAGCTATGCTGAGTGATATTTTCTCCTTATTTCATCCTTAGATCATAAAACCTCCCTCTTATGATTTCTTCCTTGGCTCTTAGTACATTAGCATCTCCTCCATGTACCAGCTTCAACTTATCCCACATTTACTTTGTAGAGGTGCAAGTTTTGACATCTTCAAACTCAACATCGAAGAGTGATGAGGCAAGTTCTATCATCATGCAATTATGATCATGCTTTTCTCTTAATTTCTCAAGAGTGTGAGGTCCTATAGGCAACACATATTTAGTATCAAGGTCTTGAGTAACATCATTACCAATACCTGATAGGTGGAGTCTTATTCTTCTTTGTCATGCTGCAAAGTTGTCTTTATTCAACTTGGGCACATCTCATCTGTTCATCTTGTGATATTTTTCTTGAGCTATTAAACTCTCTTTCTAAGCACACAAGCTCTGATACCAATTGTTAGTAATAACTGAGAGTGGGGGGGGTGAATCAATGGCCTAAAACATATTCCAATTAATCAACCCAAAAACTTAGTACCACAATATTAAACCTCTAGTTATCTTTAGTCCTATAAGATGAATGCCTTCAAATATACTTATAAAATAACTAATGCTTATAGTGCTTTGTTAAACCTTATTCTGTATGTTTACCAAATAACAGTCTTTTAATTTACCAAAAAATAGTAAATTACTTAGAGTATACCGATCAATCCAGATTAGCTATGTGTAATGCAAAACACTAAAGTAATGACTCATAAACACATTGACACAATAATTTTTAATGTGGAAAACTTGTTAAGGGAAAAACCACCTGGGACCGGTAACCCAAAATTTTCACTCTTTTGAAGTGAGCTCGGTGAAGAGCCAACCTTGTCAAAGGTTAAAAACACACTATTAGGTGTGACCTTGTTAGAGGATTTAAAAGATTAGTTTGTCACTTGATATCTGCCATTTCTATGCTACCTTACTTGTCCAACCTCTTTTGGTTTTTTAAATGGTATCTGGCATCTCATGCTATCTTCATGATCAACATTTTTGATACTCCTTAGGATGTATCTCAATATAGAAATTATCTTTAAATCCTGCTCGGTTAAGAGAGTTTTTGAATCAATGGTTAAACTGAAATAGTATGATCTTTTCACATATACAACTTATACTTGCAGATTTTCAGATCTATTGTAAGCTCATTAAACCAATCTGATCAATATATATTTTCAATACCTTTTCTCCACTCTTGTTCTTCTCGGTGATGCTATTCTCTGTTGCTCGGTGTCTGCAAAAATATTTAGCTCTTTCCTCAGCTTGATTGATTAAGACTATATGAAGTTTTTCTTCATCAGTTTCTCTCCAACATCCTCTTTTTCATTCCCTCTCCTTAATTCATAATGAATTAAGTTGTCTCTTTATAGACATGATGTCACCATTTCTAGGTTCTTAATTTTCTTGATCTTGGCGTGATCCACAATCTTAGCCAATCTAATTTAAAGAAAAACTCCTATTTTATCTTGCAAAGATATTCTTTCCAACTGGATAAAACAACTTTAAATCTTTTACTTATCTCTAAATTTATCTTGTCGATGAAAAAAAAGATAACAATAGGTTAAATCTATATTTAGCTCTACCAGGTAGATATTTTGTCATTTCTAAACTCTAGTTAACTTTCATGTTTTAACTCTTTGATAGCTTCAGTCAACACTCCAGTTCTCCTTGGCTTCTCCATCGGGGTTGTCTATCCATCAGGTTACACTATGATTCTACTCATTAGTAATGCTTGTTATTTTTCTTTCTTGGGCATCACTATGACTTAACTTTTGGCGATCTCTATCTGTCGAGTTCCACTAGCTGTTGGTGTTTGAAGTCACATAGTGCATTCTTGTCTTTTATGCATTACTGAAAGCATAATCTTTATCTATCTGATTCTCTGAAGTCTTTGATACTTTGATTATAACCAATTAGATTATATCAAGTTGACATCAAAGACAATACAATCCATGAATTGATTTAATGTCTTGCATTATCTTTATGCATTTTGGTGATCAACTTAACATCTTCAAACATTCAATTAGTTACATGTATAGATGGGAAACTATACAGTATAGAAAAAGAAGAAAAAAAGGGAGTATAATGATATGCTATGATATATACAACAAAAGTTGAAAAAGAACAAATTATCATGTACATACACTTATACTATACCAACATATGCATAGGGGGAGTCATGAAATGACTAAGGAATATATATGGTGTACATACTAAACATTTTGTTAGTATTTTGCACATATCAGTTTTTGATACTAATGTCAAAGGGGGAGATTGATGACATTA
>MU227381.1:2095993-2118472 GCA_018584345.1 Thuja plicata | reverse complement strand
CATACTAAACATTTTGTTAGTATTTTGCACATATCAGTTTTTGATACTAATGTCAAAGGGGGAGATTGATGACATTATTTTTCCATTAGTATGCAAAGAACACTTTCGGTAATCATACACTGAAAGAAAAAATAAGAGAAAACTGACACAACAGTTCAAAGGGCAAACTAAAGACACAATGCAAAACTGAAAGTACTAAGAAGAACCCAACAAGAGAAATTTGACAGAGGAACCTGATGAGACAAATATAAAGAAAAATTGAAAGAGAAGAAATAGAGGAATCTCACAAAACAAGGGAACCCAATGGACAGGTCAATCAAAGGATCACTAAAATACATGTAAATTGATTTCTATGCAGACCGGGCATCAGACACCAAAAGTCAGTTACATCCCGCAAAAAGTGGATTTGACTTCCACATCAAATAAAACATTCATATTCTATTTATAGTGTCTTGATTTGTTTTTAAAACTATTACTTAAGGAACAAGAAATATTATTGTAAGTGTTTTAATCAGTCTAACTGATTTAAAATACATAGACTAGAAGATCAAGGTCAAGTTGTAAACCTATGATCATAGAGTTAATATTTTTTTACGTGAAACTTAATTAGGTCAATCTATCTTATAAATAGATTTTGTAATCATTCACTATTATGGATGAGAGGATGAATGTAGCCTATGAGCACATATATGGATCAGATTGAAAGTTTCAAGAACCAGAACAACAAAAGGTGAATTTGGTTATCAAGAATCAAGAACAGAGGCTACCGAGCAACAGAGGTATTATTCAATCACATTAGGTGATACACTTATACATGTAATCTTGAATGGATCTGTAATTAGCAATAGGAGATTGTATACACTCAAGTCAAAGTGTAATTTTCTTGCATTCTAATGAGTAAAGATGGAGTTGTCGGGTTAAACACTAACTTCTCTTTTCAGTGACAATGTTATGCTTTGGGGTAGTTGTCTAAATTTTTACTTTCACCGACGGGTTTTAGTGTTTTGGAAAAGATGAATTTTTCAACTTGCTTTGATTACGATGATTTTTGGTTTAGACTAGCAACTTTAGCTTTTACATGCTAACTGACTATTTTTGGTAAGTGCAGGCAGTTCACCTTTGAGTGTATACCGATGGATTTCGGTATGTATTATTCATTGAGATATATTTCACAGATTTTAACAAGTAATATCATTATGCATCTTTACTTATGCTAATTTGGCATTTCATCAGCATATTATGGAACTGATGTAAAATACAACTTAGTGTAATGTAGTTCCATACCTAGCTATTCTACTTAGGTGGGGGTGGTGATGTCACCAGATCCATTGAATAGGGTGTCACCAATTGCATTGCTCGGTCAAGCTTCATCATTGTTTGTAGCTTTCCTCCACATTTTGTTTCTCATCTTCTGGATGTCTTCATTGGTATTTCTATTGGGGAATGTGCTGGTCTTTGTCATTCGGTCTCTACAGTCTTTCTTGAGATGACCAAATTTATGACAGTGTAAGCATGCCATTCTAGGGTTAGTCCATCCTCTAGATTTTCTTGTCCACTATCTCATACAGTTTGCAGCAATGTGACCAAATGTTCCACATGATGTACAATTTGTCCATGTGTTGTAATCCCATACTTACTGGTAACTGACTCTTTTTGGTTGATAGGAATTTTATTTACCTTTAGGCTTGCATGCTTTCTTTGTCTTCTTCCAGTATTCAAGAGTTGTGTACCCATTCATTTTGCAAGTAGGATAGTATTTTTCAATGTAGGTTTCCTTCTTTGGTTGTTTAATCTTAGAATTACATTCATATGCTTTATGTCCTTCCTTGTTACATTTATAACAAAATCCTATGAATGAAGATGTGGATTTAGGATTACCTTTCATTTTGCTTCTGAATACATTTGATGTGTGGCCTTTCTTTCCACAGTGATTGCATGTTAGCTTTCTTGGTCTTGGATTTGCATTGACATTCTTTGGATCAGCTTGATTGGGTGATTCTTCATTCTTGGTATAGCCTAGACTAGTATTGTTATTGATTCTTCATTTTCCATCAAGAAAATCATTCATTCTTTTATTTCTTTCTTTAGATTTCTTGATAACTTCATTATACTGCTGCTGAATTCTGAGTTCTTGTTTCAGCTTTTCATTTTCTTCCCTTAGCTCATCGATAGCTTCTATTCTTTCAATGAGTTTAACATTCATTTTGTTTGCCTCTTGACTCATAAGAATAATCTGATTTGTAATCTCATGGTGATGTTCTGTTAGTCTTTGTATTTTTTATTGTTTCTCTTGTAGCTTTTCAGTAATCTTCCTTCTATCATCAATAGCTAGTATTCTTTCTTTCTCATCTTGTCTAGCATTGTTCATGACATCAATCATTCTTACCATCTGTGTCTCTTGACCGATTTGTAGAGATATAACTTGTCCAGCCAGATGTTGATTGATTTCATTTAGGCTTGTGATGTTTTCTTCTGATGTGTCTAATGCTTTGCTTGTATTCAACCCTGAAGACTCAAAGAAATATGGCATCTCTTCCTCATGGTAATCTGTTTCATTATAGTGAAATGCCATAATCTTTCTTTTATCTAAGAGTTGTCTCATCTTGATTCTAGCTTCTTTATACTTCTCATAGAATATCTGAATTTATAGCTTTTGATTCTCAATACTCTTGTCAAGTCTATACTTCTCCACTGTATAATCTTTTCTCTTAAGCCTTTAAAATTTCCAATTAAGAGACTTAGCTCTGATACCAATTGTTGGAATTAATGGGAAGGGTGTACTGAGAGGGGAGGGGTAAACTAGTACCTCTAAATTTTTTATCTCTTTTATCCTTTATGTAATCAATTGATTATCCAACCATCTGTTCTATACTATCTCTATTTAAGACATATCAATTATTTTAACTTAATAAAACATTTGATCATTCATATAATAATTTATGAAACTAATTGACACATAACACAAGATATGATAACATTAAAAACTCCCGTTAGGAAGTAAAAAATGTAGTGGGGATGATACCCACAAATTCTTCACTATCTATAGATTGGAAGGGGTCAGTTAGGGATTACAATTTGATCACTTATGATGATCTACCATGTTAGGCATATCTGTAGAGACCTATTAAAGTCTACTTTGTTAAGAGATTTAGTAACACTATTTAGTGTGCACTCGGTTAAGACATTTACAATCGGATTATTAAATCCACCTTCCTTGAAAGGATTTTTACACTTTGCTTCACTTGTTAGAATGTAAAAAAATTACACTTTGACCTGAGTGTATGTCGTCTCCTATTGCTGATTACAGATCCATTCAAGATTACCTATATAAGGGTATCACCTAATGTGATTGAATAATACCTTTGTTTCTCGGTAGCCTCTATTCTTGATTCTTGATAACCAAATTCACCTTTTATTGTTCTAGTTCTTGAAAATTTTAGTCTGATCCATAGATGTTCCTGTAGGCTACATTCATCCTCTCATCCATAATAGTGAATGATTACAACATCTATTTATAAGATAGATTGACCTAATTAAGTTTCACATAAAAAAATATTAACTCTATGATCATAGGTTTACAACTTGACCTTGATCTTTTATTCTATGTGTTTTAAATCAGTTAGACTGATTAAAACACTTACAATAATGTTTCTTGTTCCTTAACTAATAGTTTTAAAAACAAATCAAGACTCTATAAATAGAATATGAATGTTTTATCTGATGTGGAAGCCAGATCCACTTTTTGTCAAATGTAACTAACTTTCAATGTCTGATGCTCGGTCCACATAGAAATCAGTTTACTTGTCTTTCTATGATCCTTTGATTGACCTGTCCGTTAGGTTCCCTTGCTCTGTCAGGTTCCTCTATTTCTTCTCTTTCAATTTTTCTTGAGATTTGTCTCGTCGGGTTCCTCTATCAAGTTGCTCCTGTCAAGTTCTTCTTAGCACTTTCAGTTTTTCATTGTGTCTTCTGTTTACCCTTTGAATTGTTCTATTTGTTTTCTCTTATCCTTTCTTTTGGTGTATGATTACTGAAAGTGTTCTTTTCATACTAATGACAAAATAATTTCATAAATCTCCCCCTTTGACATTAGTATCAATAACTGATATGTGCAAATTACTAACAAAATGTTTAGTATGTACACCATATATATTCCTTAGTCATTTCATGACTCCCCCTATGCATATGCCGGTATAGTATAAGGGTATGTACACGACACATTGTTCTTTTTCACCTTGTACTATATATATCATATCATTATACTCTTTTTTTTTCTTTTTATGTACTGTATAGTTTCCCATCTGTACATATCATTTTTTCCCCCTTTTTTGATATTAAGGGCAAAGGTGTATACCTATAGCTTATCAAAAATATGAGAGTGTGAGAACTTCATGTCCTCCATCATCTTATCCCATTTATCCTTTAGGTTGTCTATAGCCATGTGCTCATGTGTGATCCTTGCATGCATATCATAGATGTTTTCTGCTACAGACATCTCGGGGGTGGCTATTAGTTGCCTTGTTGAACTGATATGCTATTGAAGTAGTGTAAGAATTCATAGAAGTTGAGCCTAGAGCTCGGTAACCTCTTCCCTAAATTGTGTTTCTTCTTCCCACAGTTCCTGTCTTAACCTTTTTATCTCAACAATTTTCTCATAATGCAACTTTATTGCATTGTCATCAGTGGTTATGCCTTTAGCACTTGTAGCTAGATCAGAATATAACTTTTCTATTTTATCACTATGATCCTTAGTGAATTTATCAATTGTGCTTAATTTTTGTATCAAGGAGATAGCTTAAGAAATTATTGGATCTAATTCACTTACTAATTTTGAAATCTTTACCTTGTTTTCTGCCACTTCTTGGTTGATCTTTTCAATAAGTTTGGGCTAATATTTCTTCTATGCTCTCTCCTCAATTGCCTTTTCTGCATCAATGTTCTACATTGTGATGGCCTTGGTGAGAGTGGCTAGTTGATCAAGGATATTTTATTGTGATCAATATCAACATCAGGTACAATTTGATTCAAGATGTCCCTTGTTGTCTCTAGTACCATGGAGTCTCTATTCTCCTTTCTTAGCTTATCCTATAGTGCCTTCCTTTGGCATATTTCACCATACTCTTTAAGTGCTTCATATTCTAATATAGTTGGGTCACATTTGGGTATCTCAATTATCTCATCTAGAGTGACTTCCAACTTAGTCTTTTTGGATTTCTTCTTCTTCTTCTTCTAAGTTTCACTTGAATGTAGGACCATAACCAACTTCTTGGCTTTGTCTATTGTGCTAGATGAAGTGATTTTGGGTGTTGCCTCTTTTTTCTGCTATGACTCAGTGTCAACTTGTTTGTTTTGAGTGGATGTCTCCACATCAACCTTGACGTTATCTGTAGCAACTTTTCTGGTTTCATCAAGAATGCCATCTTTTGGTTTAGCTCCTTCATTGGTATCCTTATGTACTTCATCTTCCTTTGTCTATGCATCCTTCTCACTAGTGTCTCCATATGTTTTCTTTGGATCTCCTTTTGTAACCTTGTCAACATCAGTTACATTTTGGGTGTCTCCAATGACATTCTGGTCATTGGTGTTGTCTTTCTTTCCTTCATCCCCTGCATCCACAGGAATTCTTGAATCTTTGTAAGGTGATTTTTCCTTTTCCTGAAGTATATTGATGGCTTGCATCAATATTGGCATGTTGCTTGGTATGTTCACCTGTGAAGTTTCATGTGTAGTGTCCTATTTGTCAATCTTGTCCTTGTTAATAGTGACATCTTCATATTTATGTATTTCTTCTGCTAGATCATCAGTTATGTCCATGATTGTGTTATCCACAATGTTGTCCATAGTGGTGTCCGGCCATGTCTCATCTATAACATCCATATCCTTTTTGTCTATAGTGTCCAGTTCCTCTTTGTCTAATTCAACATCTGTGATTATAATTGGTTCTATTCTCGCAGTAGCCTGATCATCCTTGGTTTCTTGATTCTTGGTTAGAGCTCTCTGTGGCTCGGGACTTGTATCCTTTTCAAGAATATTATGTATTTTCCTCCATTCAGCTTCACTTTTTTGGTCTAAATCTAGTAGATGTCCTTTAAGAACTTGGTAGGCTCTCATATTCAGTGAGAACCTTTTGGAATGAGCCTCCATCATTTCATTGACCTCCTCCATTTTTTATTTGAGAGGCATGACTGATACTAGGGATTTTTCCCTAATTTCTTTCTTGGAGTGCAAGGAAAAAGTCCATCTTTCCAATAGCCTATCTTGAGGTTCTTTGGGCATACTATCTACCAATTGGATTGGGAGGTATTTTTATATGCACATAATCTTGATGATTGCCTCCTCAATCTTATTTTGATCCAAGGGATCCAATTTTAACCATTGCTTTACCTTCCTTGTATTTACTAAACCTGTATTGATAATTGAGGCACATACATCATCAACTATTTCATGTATCTTGTTCTTTTCCTCTTGAACACCTTCATCCCATTCTATGTCCTCAATATCCTCCTTTGTTCTAATGAACTTTCTTCCTTTTGTTGGCCCTCTTTTATATGGTTCGGTGATCCTTTGATTGACTTGTCTGTCGGGTTCCCTTGCTCTATCGGGTTCCTCTGTTTCCACTCTTTTGGTTTCACTTGATATTTGTCTCATCAGGTTCCTCTGTTGGGTTTCTCCTATTGGGTTCTTCTTAGCACTTTCAGTTTTGCATTGTGTCTTTGGTTTAAAGAATCTTAGTGCTTAAAGAAGCTTTTTGGGATTCCACATGCACTTCGGTTTTGCATTGTGTCTTTGGTTTTTCATTGTGTCTTCAGTTTAATGAACTTTATTTATTTTTTTGGCCCTCTTTTCTATGTTTCGGTGATCCTTTGATTGACGTGTCTGTCGGGTTCCCTTGCTTTGTTTCTACTCTTTCAGTTTTGCTTGAGATTTGTCTCATCAGGTTCATCTGTCGGGTTGCTCTTGTTGGGTTCTTCTTAGCACTTTGGGTTTCGCATTGTGTCTTTAGTTTTAGAAGCTTATTGGGATTCCACATGCATTTTGATTTTTCATTTTTTTGTGGGTCCTTGGAATGCATTTCTTCACAAGGGATTTAGGAACCCATAGTGCTTTTGAATTTATTTTTTTCTCAATGGGCCCTTGCGAGCTTTTTGGTATTTCCTTTTCTTTTAGGATCATAGTTTTATTTTTTCTTACATGTCTCTTAAATTGGACATGTTGATCCTTGAAATCATGTGGATTACTTGACTAATATACTTTATGTTTGGCATCCAAATTTTTTTGGAAGGGAATGAGATTCATGGATGGATATGAATTGTATGGAGGCCTTTTGGATGGGTGGAAGGTTATCAAAGATGTATTCTTTTTCTGACTTGCATTTGGGAAAGGGTAGGTGGATTGAGAGTTAGTGGATGAAGGAATATATGGACCTAAGATGGATGGAATTGATCAAGGGGGAGGTATACATTTGGATGTGGATTTTGAAGGGATACCAATGCCTTGAGAATGAGATTTTTAATTAAGACCATGGTCATCAGGATTTTCTTTGACATGAAAGGGTTATAAAATACCTTTCTAATGGAGGTCTAACCCTTTAAATTGATAATGCTTGATTTTACCAATGGGATACTTGAGAAGAAATTGAATCACAATGGGGATCAGGAGGAATGATGGGATCTTGCAGTGGACATGAAGGTAAAGTGAAACCTTGATCTTGGCTTGGAATAGACTCGTGAGAAGAAATGCAAGGGAGGCCATGATATTTCTTTTGAAGTGGAAGATCAATGAGACCTGGATGGATATTTATTTCTTGATATGGAAGGGAAACTTCTTAGAAAGAAGAATTAAAGATAATGGGATGATCTTGAGGCTTAGGGAAAATGGGATCTTAGTCAACAATAGGATATAATTGGTCATTGAAGGGATCTTGATCTTTCTTTTCTTTTGGATCATCTTCATT
Source organism: Thuja plicata (assembly GCA_018584345.1). NCBI lineage: Eukaryota > Viridiplantae > Streptophyta > Pinopsida > Cupressales > Cupressaceae > Thuja > Thuja plicata. The sequence continues at coordinate 2,110,518 of MU227381.1, read as the reverse complement.
CCATGGGGTAAGACTTTGGACATGCAAGGTGGAGTTTGGGAAGGGGTCAATATTTGAACATGAAGGAGATAGACCTTGAATGGTGATCGCTCGTTATAAAGGCTCAGAAACTAGGTATAATCCTTTAACTCAGGGATTGGACATCCAACTAAGAACTTCATCCTCTTTACAAAAAACTCATTTAATATATCAAACCTAGGGACATATTACTTGAAACGGGCTAGAAAAATATATGCACCAAGAAATTTCTCAACCAATCATTCTATAATTGTTGTAGGAAACAAATGCTGGAAAGAAACTATTCTATGGCTTTAGGAAGTAAATGCTTTCGAAGGGAAACTATACTATTGTTGCATGAAATGAATACTCAACGAAAAGCTAAACTATTTCTATGAAAGTAAATAATTGAAAGTAAATGATGGAAGTGAATGCTTCTAGTAGGATGGAAGAGTGCAAAAAATAACTATAATGCCTTAGTTACTCTGTCGCTCAGCCGCAGGAAGCGGTAGCTGTCCCGTGGCTTTGGCTGCAGGAGCTATTCAGCATAGGAATTGAAATGACAGAAGTGAAAGAAAGTGAACTAAACTAAAATGAATCTAAATATGGATTCCTCACCAAGTGGGCCCCCTTGAGTGAGTACCCAGAATACTCAATTACACATAACTAATATCAACACTTCATTTTATCATTAAAATGAATAACATAGTACAAAGATTCTCATCCACAATAAAACAATAGAATTGAACTATATTGCAACTATCATAGTAATAATGCCCTCTCTTCTCACATAGGAGAAAGGATTTATTTAAAGGAAAATATCTAATTGCTAAACTCAACACGCCCTAAGAAAAGGTAGAGATTTTATTACAAACAACTAACAGAAAGGAAATATAGAAAACAGGAAATGGAATCGGTCCAAAAAAGAGGAAAGAACTGCTTAGACAACATATCAAACTTCCCACTCTCTCCTAGATTTCATCAGGGAAATTATTTTGTTTTCCAAGTCTTCACTCAACCATCTCCACCTAGATTAAACGAAAACCTTCCACTACTACTACGTTAATGTTTCATCCGTGTACGTCTGCTATAGGACCGAGTCAAGTATCAAATACATAGACATGATCTCCTGAATAAGATGACAGTTTCTACTTTGATGCGTTGCATTTAAACTATTAGGATAAAAGTACATATGCATTATCTATTGCTCAAATAGTCAATTCATTCATAAAACATGATCATAATTCCATAGTAATAAATAGAGCATATTCATCTAGATAAAGCATATTAAGTAAGCATATGTCCATGGCATAGGTTCAGTGGTTGACTACCACATATTAATAGTTTGTAAGCATAAATTCTTGGAGTAATAAAAGAAAACATGGTAAAATACCTATCAAAATTATTCCTAGGGTATCTAAAGTATGCCATTAAAATGTCCTATCATTTTGCCCGCTACAAAGACTAGTACTAGTCTTTAGGCACTAAGACATTCTGGATCTTTGAAAGAACCCAGAGGTTTCCTTCCTGTGTCTCTCCAATCATGGAGGTGCCCAATCGCTAGTAGAATCGATTTGTTCTCTCCACCTTCATGCGTCTACTTAGTTCTTGTTGCTCATCTAGTTCATCATCGACATAGCTCTATAGTGACCATAAAAGTAGAGGAGGCTGGAAGGTGAGTGGCAACCATATTTTAGGCCATGGTTGTCGTCCCAGGTGTATATACCAGTTAACACGCTCCATTTCAGCCCGCAAGTTCATCAAACTATGTGGTTCTGCCTTCTTGAGTGCCATAGTGAGTCTCCCCCATCTTTTTTTTAATCCCTTGGCTTCTCTGTCCCCATCTGATAGTGAAAATATTTCAAATGCTGAGAAAAATTCCTTGCGGATTTCCAGAATCTATTTCCTAGGTGCAGAATCATGAAACCCTTAAACAATTTGCACCCAGTCATAGTAAAGTTATCATGGTGACCAGCTTTCAAGATGAAGGGGAAATGAAATGGACTGTTCAAGGATTTTGTACTTATTCAATTATCCTCCATAATTAATTTCATTTTGGGTCCAGGAAAAGAGGGCAGGAAAATGTATATCACCAACAAAAGGAAGGGGATTCCAATCAGTGTTAAAAGGAACAACATAATTGTGAATATATAACTCACATAACAAATTCTGGACAAAATAAGGTGATGTATTTTACACGGCCACATTTTTTTGTGGGGTTCCTATGCCTGAGTTGAGATCCTAAAGGAATCTCATTTAATTTAAACAGTAGAAATTTATCCTTAAGGCATAGGGTATAAACCTATAGTGGTGGTCTGCATTCTATTAAATCCAGAATTATGTCTTTAATATCATTTATTTTATTCTGTAGGAATTCAATTTCTTGTTGTTTCCTTTCGAGCTCCCTTCTTAATTTTGTCTTTTCTAACTCCCACATAGACTTTTGATATTGTATTGCATTAAAATAGTCAACCGAGAGGGCATGAACAGTTACCTCTTCTAGTTTCCTATGTGGGACTAGCCTGGCTTCTTATGAGCCTTCCTCTTTCTTTGTACAAACTGGCACGTTATCTAGAACAAGGGGATTTTCCTTGTGATTGCCTTCTTGTAGAGAAGAAGATTCTCTTCCAACTCCTTTAGGTTCTGCTACCTCTGAAATTACATACTCTACTTCTTTAACCACTTCAGCAGCTTCAGGATCCTTTTTCATCATACCTTGGAATTCTGCAATTGGACTTCCTACTTGTAGTTGTTCTTATAAGGGTTCCTTAGAGGAGACATGAGAAGAATCAACTATAATAGGGGATTCCTTGCTGTCTATTTGTGTAGTGTTCAAATGAACACTTCTGCGCAATGGAGTATCAATAGAAGCTGTAGGATGCTTCTGTGAAAATTTTCTTTTCTTGATAGGTGTAGCTGCAGGAGAAATAATAGAAATAGGAACATCTTGACTCATATATTCTACCATCTTGGCCTTACCCTTACCCTTTTTATATTTTTTCTAAGAAACTGTGGGAACCTCAGTTTCTCCGCTCCCTGAGGTAGGGTTTGGATGGCCTGATGGCACATTCTCCATATGAACTCCTGAATAAGAAGGATTTCTCAAAGGTTCATCTTGCTCAACAAATTCTTCATCCTCATCAGGGTTATTCTCTTGTTCTTTAATTTTGGGTCGTGGCCCTTCTCCATACAAATGAACATGAGGTGCTATAATAAATCTATCCCAGGACATGCGAGAGACATCCCGTAGTGACCTTTCTACCTAAAGCTTGATTAAACCATGGTGGGTCACTGCGTTCTACCGCCCCTTTTGCACCTCTTCAACACTTAAATTCAAAAGGGCATAAATAAAATTGGGAACATTTACTAAACGGTCATGTCGTAAATGACTTGATAATTTAAAGTGGACTGCATGCAGGAAGGAAAAATGGCCCTCACAGGTAATGTACCTGATAATATGAACTGCCAAATGAGGGTAATCTCCTAGAAGATATGTTCGCTTAACACCCTATTTGTTGTAATCTATTGTGTCATCTACTAGCAAAAACAATTTTTCTCTAGCTGCACGTGCATCGTGCCCATGCGAAAATGCTTCTCCTGTAGAAGGAAGTCCATAGACTTCAAAAATTCATGTTTTAGAAGCTTCAATTTGCAACCCTTTAACATATGAAACTCCATTGCTGTAATTTCTCAAGAATTCCAGTGTTGTGGCTTCATCATAACCATTTAACCTAACAAAATAGGTCAGCCACCCCACTCTATTAAAAATTTGAACACTGTCCTGGTCCTATAACAATGTGAAGTGGTTTGCTGGTTCATGCTGTATAGGAGAACCACCAATTCTTTTGTTTGAAATTTCCAATAATTTTTGAAAAACTCAAAAAAACCCTCTTACTCCACTTCTACTATCTATTCTTTTTGCTGAATGCCATTGTTGTGCCCAGAATTGGAATAAAACTTTCTATGTTTTTGGGTAATGCAGACAAGACACAAAAGAGTTTTTTTTTTAATATTGTTGTGAATCTAAGCTGAAATTTTGAGTTAAAAATATAGTGCTAGTTTCAAAAGGTTACACGCAGGGGTTGTCAAATCATCATTTTTGACATGACGGTTTAGTATGATTCTGGTAGCAAAAATAGTAATGAGAAAGGATGGCAATTTTGACAACAAATTTGAAACTAACAAAATATTTGAGCTGATGGGATATTTTATTTATTACACACAGAACCTATTTATTACCCTCTACAAAAAAGGTAAAAAGTGTCCACACTTGCATGGAAAAGTATGGAAAAATCATGGATGAATTTCTATATTAATTACAATGTATCATCATCATATTAAATGAAGCAAAAAAAAAATTTTGAAACAATAAAGTAATGCGTACTGTGTGTGTAAGATTAACACCTTCATGAAATTAGGACTAATATCATTAATTCTATGGAAAGAAAATACGATTTAATCTAAGAATTGAAGCTAAAAATCCATATCATCTCATGGTTCTCTATCTAAGCTTTGTTAAGAGAGATCTTAGGCTTAACCTCTCTCAAGGACAATCCTAGAATGAGAAATGAATGATAAACAATGCTCAAATCTAGCTTAAAAATGCTCAAAATGCTCCAAGATATGTTAGAAAACAACAAATGCTCCTAAACATGATATACTAAATGCTATGAAAATGCTGAAATGTGATCAAAAGCTCTCAAATGCTCTCCATATGCCTATAATAAGGATTCTTTTGCTCTTGAAATTCTTGGATCCCAAACACAAAGGAAATAGCTTGTATTTATAACATTTTCCCAAGGGTAGTGGGTAGAGTGAGTTGATCATGATCAAAGTTTGGTTAAGTCAAAAGCTTTGAGGTGTTCTCAAATGGAGGGAAAGTTGGTTGGCTGTCTCAAAGATATTAGCAATTAAATAACTCAATCATTTAATTAATTTAGCCATGAAAGGGTGAATGGGTTGGATTTGATCTTTTTGATTTGAACTATACAATTAATTGATTAAAATCAATTACATAATTTGATTAATCCCTTTAGGCTTAGAATTTAATTATTTGATTTCATGATTATTTGATCTTTTAATTTTATTTGATTTTTGTCCACTTATTTTGATAAATATCCATTTGATTTGATCCATTTATTTTGCATTGAGATGAGATTTTAAGGCATTTGGCTGATATTTATAGTTTTGAATGTTTGAGATACACCTGGTAAATTTTAGGTGTCTACAAATGCCCCTCTTTGAATTGATATGCAAAGTGCATTGATTCAAAGAAAGTTTGATTATCCTGATCATTGATTCAATACTGATGAGCTGATTGACTGATATGAAAACCTGATATGAAAACCCTGATATGAAACCTTGATATGAAATCCTGATATGAAACCCTAATATGGAACCCTGATATGAAATCCTGATATGAAATCCTGATATGAAACCCTGATATGATGCTCTGATATGATACTCTGATATGGAACCCTAATATGATGCTCTGATATGATATTGTGATAAAGTTTGAAATTTCAATGCCCTAGATTTGATATAAGATATGATGCAGAATCCCAGTAGGATGATATGATGATTCCCCCTTGGAAATGAAATCATATTGATCGTAGGTGTGAAAAAATTGATGAATAATTCTCATAGAATAGATCCAAGATGATTGCATTTATGATAAACAATGATGCTGAAAGATGTCCAACAAATACCCTAGTGTGCAGGATATGCAGATTTGGTTTGACTGGGTTAAAAATCTCACAAAATAGGGTAAAATAGCTTAAATAGGTTGAAAAACCCAAATTTACTATTCATTTTCACTTTTTACTATTGAGATTTTTCTCTGAGCCTCTGATGATTAACAGCGATGGTGGTCCCCATTTGAGAGCATAGGTTTGAGCAAGTGCGTAGATATTAGAGACCTCCTGATTATGGGCCGTCGGTGAGTGGTTCGAACTCCCTTAGTGCATTTATTTCTCTTTAAATAGCATTTAATACATGTTTTTGATGCTTTCTAGATAAAATTTAGTGAAATGCCATGTAGGATAGATAAAGTGCCACATAGGGCATAGAAAGGCCACCTTCACACGTTAAAAAGCTGTGTAGGAGAAAGCCTTAGCCGCGTATGATTTAGGGAAAAATTGTAACCCAAATAGAAAAGAGCCGCTTGAAAAACCCTAGTTTTTAAAGGCCACATATGATTTGTAAAAAGCCGCGTAGGGCTTTAAAAGGCTGCCTAATTAGCAAAGCACCGCCTCCGAGTAGTAAAGTGTCACGTTTAATGAGTTAAACATCGTGGGGCTTGCAAAGTCACGTACACTAATTAAAGTGCTGCCTACCATGAAGTTTGAGAACTGAGATAGAGAATAGATGAAGTCTTTTTGATTGATTGTCGAGATGACTCAATTAGATTCCAAGCTAGAAAATATTCATCCAGAATGTCACGTAGTGTTTAGGATATTAGAAAATTCATAGTGATGAACGTTTGATAGGTCAATCAAATTTGATTAAAAATGATTACAAATTGTCCTTGTGTCTCACGATATAGAGGTTAGGAGCAATAAGTTGATACGCTCAAGTTAGAGAAAAGATAGATTTAATGTGTGTGATTGACATAGAATGGTTCACCAAGAGAAAGAATAATATGATTCACTTTGTTTCAAAATGTAGGAACATTATCGTAAGTTGCAGGTACGGGGTGTAGCATCCAGGATACTCAATTTAGTGGATGAGATTACGCCTCCTGAGAAGCGTACTATTGAGACATGTCATCTCAGTTTCCTTTTAGATATCCCTCGATTTCAGTTGAACCGAGGTTGTTTGACAGCTATCGCAGATCCATGGCACTCTGACCATAATACATTTCATTTACTCCTCAGTGAGATGACTATCACACCCGAGGATGTTTACAGATTATTAAGGATCCCAACTCATGGAGAGCGGGTGTATTATGATTCAGTTTATCATAGCAGTGTATGCAGATGGGTGTTTAGAGATAACACCATTGATGATGATTGCATTACTTGGGCACATTTTGCCTCCTTTCCCACTTTACTAGCATTGTTAGGAGCTGTGATTGGTGGATCACTTCTGCTAGATAGGAGAGGTCATGGTTTTGCGGTTGGATGGGGTCAGATATTAGAGGACTTGATTGCACATCTATGGAGATTGGATTGGGGCTCCTGTGTTTTAGCGCAGTTGTATCATGATCTTCATGAGGTTGTTTATCAGCATAGTGTAGCTCTTTCTGCAAGTGCAGTGGTATTATAGTTGTGGACCTAGGAGCATCTCCCTATTAAGAGGCTAGTTTCAGCATGAGTGTGGGTCCATGGATATCCGTATGCATTTCTATATGATGGCATGGTTGTCCAGCATCATCTGGGAAAGGTTGATTTTTGGAGACGTACTATTGATGACATAGATCAGGTCATATGGAGGCCATATCTTCAGTGTGAGAGGTGGCAAGAGGATGATGATGAGATTCCATGTATGTTTTCACCTTGATGGATGATAGGCCAATCACTATTAGTTATTGAGAGATTTTTCTTTGGGAGATTACTCTGTCAGTTTGGCCAAGTTCAGGACATTTCGCAGGGTATGGCACTCTATGCCAGGGTACAGGCTAAGAGATCGATGTGGGGAGCACAGGTGGACTATCGGTTGGCCTATTTGCAAATTGATCAGCTAGGTTATGTTGTTTGGGATATGATGACACAGGTGGCAGATGCAGGGATGTCAACTGAGTATCGCGAGTGGTTCCTGCGACATCATTTTGTTCGATTCACTGATCTAGTAGAGCCTATTTTTGATGTGGATGAGATCTTAGATGATGATGGAGATTATGGTGATGATGAGGATGATTGTGGGAGACCTCGAAGATGTAGGGTTCAGAGGGCACCTAGGGCTCCTTAGGTATAGAGAGATACAAGACATCGGATGAGAGGCAGACATATTAGAGGCTGAGGTGGTAGATTTAGGTAGCCTAGGAAGAGACTAGCATGAGTACAGGTACCTCAGGGTTAGGCTCCTTTGATAGTTGGTGCAGATTGGGCTAGACATAGACACAGATGTGTCCATGTGGCCAGACAGGTTCTAGGGCATGGACAGATTCCATAGGTTGATCCACAGAAAAGTATGGCACCGGTGATACCGTAAATACCATTAGTGCCACAGAAACCACATTATCTTCTAGCATCATAGGCACCTCCAGTTCCTCCCATCATGGATGATTTAGTGTAGGATGTTCAGGGTTTATAGGCAGGGATGACTGCGGTTACAACTTGATTAGATCAGGTTTCTACTATGTTACAACAATTTCTGACTACTCTGGCTCAGTTACTGACTAGTGTGAGCATGAGTCAGGCACCTCCTAGTACATAGGATAGAGTAGGTGATAAGGATCCTGATGGTGCAGGGGGTTCAGGCACAGGTATAGCTAGAGATGGATCAGGTGCCCCTGCTAGGTCATGAGACAGATTGGGATCCATGATATTTTGATATAGCATTGATGATGTATCATATGTATTTTTGATCAGGAATTTGATGTATGGACCATTTTATTGATGTACCTTTGATGTACTGATTTATGTTATAGACATTGATGATGGAAATTTATCTATGATGATCTTTGATTCCTCCTTTGATGATGTTATGAGATTTCCTTTTATGCATAGCTACATGTTTCTATGATGCATTTATTTCTATTGTGCTATGGATGCAATGTCTTTAGAGTAGGACATAGATAAATGGATGCAAATGATGTTAATGCAACTTATTTCTATATGCTTTTCTGATTTAACCATGTATGGATTATGCAATGCAATGATATGGACGCAATACTTAGTGCTATGATAAATGAAATGCAACTATCTTTTTGATTTTGGGATGTAATTTAAGTTATGATGTGCAATGCTAGATGATGATATGGATAAATGTCTAATGATTAATGTTTCTTTTCATTGCTTTTTCCTTGATATGAATATGTAATGAATAATGATTAATTATTATGAATGCAAAGGAAAATCTCATTTTGATGACTTGAAACCATTAAATTTGATGAAGTGTTGTCAACTTTAATCCCCCCCTCTTGAACTTGAAAAATTTCTAGAAAGGAAAGCCATTTCAAAATTAACTTGGAGAATACAATTAATCTAACATGAAGATGCAATTTAATCTAACATGAAGATGCAATGCAACTAATTGTCCTTGAGGTTTGCGAAAGAAATGCAAACTGAGATATATTTTCATCATAGAGCGTTGTGGAACTAAGAGTTGATACAATCCTTACTGGAGCCACTACAACCATAAGAATATGAATATGACTTTCTCTCATGTGGTAACCCCTTCTATGAAACCAAGTACAACCCTCACTAGTTGAATGACCAACTATGGGAGTATGAATACTGGTTTAATCTGATTCATTGTTGCAAGTGGATGTTGGTACTTAAGATATGGAAAACCTAAATAGCCAAGGTATCCTTTTGCATGAACAAACAAAGGTTAACCCTCCTTCCCATATGAATGTCCTCTATGGTTATTTGATGACCATGTCCTGAGACTAATTTACAAAGTTAAAGAATCTTCCTCAAAATAGTCACTTAGAAGCTTTCAAGAAAAGATCATGTCTTTATCATTGCCAAACTAGTCGAAACATCATTGAGTAGCTAAAAAGAACATGACTCAAAAAAGGTCAATGAAAACTCATCAAAAATTGTAAGTGTTTGTGAAATGTATCAAGATTTTCAAATAAGAATTCCAGATAGTCTGATCATTTAGGGTGTGTCAATTTTTAATCCTGATAAAATAAGTCAATGAAGGTCAAGGATCATGTTATGTGATCAAACTATTTAGGATTGAGCAATGATATCCATCAAAGGTTCCAAAATATCTCTCCTCTAAATCTGAAAATCCGCTTCTGATGTGTGACCAAGATGTCGCACTATTGAATCTAGTAGGTATCAAAAATCTATGATGTGTGCCCCTAAGTGGTAAATGTGATCAATGTGAAACTTAAGTCAACTGAACCTAGAATGTGACAAAAATGTAGCTCTGAGACTTTATTAGGACCATGCACAAATGATGGATGCAATGAGGATATGGAAAAATGAGATGATGAAACACAATATGTACAAATGTAACTAGGAAACACCTAAGGGACAAAAGGTGCCTGTTTCCAGGTTTTCACCTCTTGGGATTATTGCTCTTTTTCTCTTTTTGCTACCAAGGTACCTATTGCTGGGTTTTCACCAAGGAACTTTTTTCTCTTTTTCAAATGTTTTTGGCTTTTGAACTTTCTGATTTTTTTTGTATTTTGGTCTTTTCTCATTTTTTTGGTATTTTTGAATTTTTCCATGTACAAAGGTGATGCTTGACTCATCTGATACTCTCAAATTATACTCTTTCTACTGATACTCTTTCCTCTGAATCAGGTGTGGAACCTCTTAAGATGAATTCTATTGATAGGTTCTAGCAGTTCATCACCATCACAATCAACCAATTTGTAGGTCCCCATTCCAAATGAAGAAACAATGACAAAAGGACCAAGCCAATTTGCTTCCCACTTTCCTTTATTTTTTCTATCAGCCTGATTTTTTGGATTTTCTCTCAATACTAGATCCCCTATTTGAAAGGTTCTTGGCTTGATATGCTTGTTATAGTTCCTTGAAATTCAATTCTGATACACTTTCAAATGGTCATAGGCTTGAGTTTGATGTTCCTCTAACAATTATAATTGTTGAAGGCGGGCAACTCGATAATCTTCATCCGTGATTAATCCATGCAATGAGACTCTTAGGGATGGTATTTCAAATTCTAAAGGTAGAACAACTTTGGCCCCATAAAGCAATGAAAAAGGTGTAGCTCCTGTCAGGGTTCAAATACTAGTCTTATAGGCCCACAATGCTGGATTGATTTGAAGATGCCAATCCTTTCCTGATTTTCCAATGGATCTCTTATGAATTTTAAGGATGTTCTTGTTGGTAGCTTCTACTTGTCCATTACCTTGGGGATAGTAAATGGATGAAGAGTGATGTGTAATATGGAATGTGTCATAAATTTCATCAACATCTTTATTCTTAAACTATTTTCCATTATCCATGATGATGGCGTGAGGAATGCCAGATCTGCAAATGATATGATTTACAATAAACATGGAAATTTGCTTCCCTCCCTGTTGCAGTTGATAAAGGGACGACTTCAACCCATTTAGTGAAGTACTCTATTGTTGTGATTATATACTTGTGTCCATTTGAAGAGGGTGGATAAATTATGCCAATCAAGTCAAAACCCCATTGATAGAATGGTCATGGTGTGACAAAAGGGTGTAATTCTTGTGTTGGTGCATGGATCAGGTCTCCATGGTATTGATATTTTGTACAAATTTTGACATATTGACAAGCGTCTCTTTCTAAGGTTTTCCAAAAGTACCCCATACGTAAGATTTTCTTAGCTAGGTTTAAACCATTTTAATGTAACCCACAAATCCCCTCGTGGACATCTTTTAAAGCTAATTTGGATTCGTCTTCCTCTAGACATTTAAGGAGAATTCCATCAAGACCTTTACGATATAATGTGTCAGAAAGGATGGTATAATGGGCCACTTGTCTTATGAAATTTCACTTTTGAGCACGGGTTTGGTCTATAGGTAGGGTTTGATCTTTTAGGTAGGCATAGATGGGTCCATACCATGGTGAGTCATGTCCATTTAAAAGGGCAATAATTTGGGTATCAGGTAGGTCAAATGTTGGTTTAACCAATTCTTCCACCAAAAACTCATACTTTTCATTTTGATTGGGAAACTTAAGTAAAGATTCCAAAGTAGCCATTGCATCTGCTACTCTATTCTTGTCTCTTGGAATTTGTTCAAAAGTAATCAAAGAAAAGTAATTTTTCCAATTATCCACCAATTTATTGTAAGGCATCAGTTTTTCATCCTTAGTATTATATTCATCATTAACTTGATTAATGACTAATTGAGAGTCCCCATAGACTTGTGATTCTGTGACATTCCATTCCAAGGCCATTTTGATTCCTATGACCAAAGCTTCATACTCTACTATGTTATTGGTATAGGGGAACAATAACTTGTAAGATTTTGAGATTGTGTAACCTTGTGGTGTGATCAAAAGAATGTCTGCTCCACTACCATTTTGGGTATAAGATCCATCAAAGTATAGAGTCCATGTCTTAGCTTCAACATTCACAATTCAGAATCCAGGAATTCCACTTGCATAGGATGTGTAGATTCTTGGGGATATTCAGCCACTTGATCATCTATAACTTGACCTTTGATTGCTTTCCTATCAACATATTCAATGTCAAACTCACTAAGTACCATGACCCACTTTGCAATCCTTCCAGTTAAAGCTATTTTGCTAAGCAAGTATTTTAAGGGATCAATTTTAGCTATGAGTTTCACCTTATGCAACACCATATAATGTCTTAACTTTTGAGAGGCAAATACCACTGCTAGGCAAGCCCTTTCCATGAAGCTATAAATTAACTCATATTTGATCAAAGTTCTACTCAAATAGTAGATGGCTCTTTCTTTTCCTTCATCATCCTCTTGTGCCAATAAGACTCCTAAAGATCTTTCCGTTGCTGAAATATAGAGTAACAAAGGTTTTCCTTGAATTTGTGACATCAAGATAGGTGGATTCATCAAGTATGTTTGCAAAAATGTAAAGGCTTTATCACACTCTTCATCCCATGTGAAGATGGTGTCTTTATGTAGTAATCTAGTGAAAGAATGGCATTTTTCCACCAATTGAGAAATGTACCTTCTTATAGATTGAAGTATTCCTTGAAGTTACCTCATTTGACTAATATTATTTGGAATGTCCATTTCCATTATTGCTTGTACCTTTTTAGGATCTAATTCAATGCCTTTTGCTGAAACAATGTACCCTAGGAGTTTTCCAGATTGTACCCCAAAAGCACATTTCTTTGGGTTAAGTCTTACTTTGAATTGTTCTATCCTTGTAAAAATCTTGTCATGTATGGATAAATGATCTTTTCTTTTATGTGATTTAGCTAAGATGTCATCCACATTATATTCCATAAAGGTGTGCATCATGTCATGGAAAATGGTAGTCATGGCTCTTTGATAAATGGCTCTGACATTTTTGAGACCAAAGGGCATTAAATTCCAACAAAAAGTACCCCATGGGCATGTAAAGGTTGTCTTCTCTTGATCCTCAGGTGCTATGCAAATTTGATTATACCCACTAAATCCATCCATAAGTGAAAACAAAGAATGACTTACAGTGAGATCCACAATAGCATCAATGCTAGGTAATGGAAAGTCATCTTTTGGACAACCAAGGTTTAAATCTCTAAAATATGTGCAAAATCTTATGGTTTTATCATGTTTGGTAACTAGTACAATGTTGGAGATCCATTTGGCATATGCTATTACTCTTATAAATCCTACCTTTAGTAATTTCTCCAATTTTGCTTTGACTAAAAGGGCTACATGTGGATGCATTTTTCTCAACTTCTACTTTACGGGCTTAACCTTTGGTTTCACATTTAAGTGATGAATTATGAAAGTTGGATCTAATCTGGGCATGTCAGCATATGACCATGCAAATTTTATTTGTTTTTCTTGAAAGAATGTAATGAATTCTTCTCTCTCCAAGGGACTCAAAGATCCTGCTAAGTGAATGAATTTAGGATCCTCTTCTGTTCCAATGTTAACCTTTTTTTTGGGTTCAATAAGTATAGGTGATATTTCATCTTCATGAGCTGGTAAGGTGTCCAACCTCTCTCCCTTAGGTGCCACAGTTGGGTTTTCACCTTCAGAAACATCCTTTATTTTTACTTTTTTTGGGTCTAGCACTGCCACATGGTGGTTTTCACCACTAGACCTTCTCATTTTTTTGTATATTTTTTCTTCATTTTTTAGATTAAGAGGTTGAACACCTACTCCTATCATCATGTCCGGAGTGAATTCATTGGTGGAAGAATTGGGTTCAACCGCATTGAGGTATAAGGCCACTTCATTGTCATTTGGGAAGTAGAGTAAGTCATTTGGCTCAGAAAGATCCCAATCGATAAGTTCAAGATGTATTAAGGACAAAGATTCATTGGATGGGATTTCATTTGAAGGAGTTAAGGACATGAATTTGTTTGATGGTTCATACATTGTATCGTCAAGGTCTATGACATGTGCCTCTTCAAGATGGTCCATGGAGGAAGGATCAAAATCCTCTTCATTAGAGTCCTCTAAGATTTATATGGGAAAGAAAGCATGTGGATTAAACACTAGGTTAGAATATCCCACCCACGAAGGTACCCAAGGTTCACCTACCCATTGAGTGAAAAGAGGTGCTTTTTCTACATTGACTTGTTGAGGTTCACTTGATGTTTGAGTTGAATTCAAACTTTGAGCCACATGTTCTTGATGCTCAACTTTAGGAGGAGTTGCATAAGTGTGAATGGTATCAACCTCTATGTCATGAAAAGATTCTTCAGACAAGGAATCCCACTCATAATCCCTAGAATCATCTTCACTTTCAGAACCTACCATATGG
>MU227381.1:2074452-2095582 GCA_018584345.1 Thuja plicata | reverse complement strand
GGAAACAGAATATTCCCCTACTCCTTTTGAGTTAATTTTGCATTGTTTCTCAAATTGATTCATTAGGTCACTCATCTTTTCATAGTGATCTTTCTTAGTTTGTTCTCTCTCCTCCTTAGTGGGTTTATAATTTTCCAATCTTAATGTTGAAGTCTAAACTAAATTATCCTTTGAATTTGAACTCTCATAACTCATCTTTTTCTTTTCCCTTATTTGACGCAGTTGAGTTAGTTTGAATAGGATTAGCAGTTGATGTGACATTCAATGTTGGTTCTGAATTTTCCTCTTTGGCTTCTTCCATGGTAATATCAGGGATAATTCTTTCCCTATTATAAGGAATATACAATTCATGACTTGGCTTTAAAGCATTGCAATATTGGAAATGGTTTGAATCTCCTCCAATCGTGATCTCCTCCCCCATGTATGGAAATGTTATGCATTGGTGATATGTAGAAGGTACTTCTTGCATTTCATGTATCCAAGGCCTTCCTAGTAAGATGTTGTAGGTCAATTTCATGTCAAGGACCTGACATATAGTATCCTTTTTGATAGGTCCCACTTGAATTGGTAGAATGATCATACCCTTTGAAGATCTTTCCTCTTAATCATAAGCCTTAATAGTGATTTGGTTCTTTGGATCAATGGAAGACTCGAATAAACCTAATGACTTGACAAGGTTTAAAGTGCAAATATTTATCCCAGCTCCACAATCTATGAGAACTCTCTTGACCCTATGTCTTTGGATTAATACATCTATATGCAAGGGTAAGTTTTGAGGATGTGTGATAGACATGTCATCTTGTTCTGAAAAGGAAAGACAATGAGGGGCTATGAGGTGCCCTACCATGTTTTGAAATTTTTCTTCCTCCAAGTTAATAGGAAATATGGTCTCACACAAGGATTTTTCCAGGATCTCCTTGTGATTAGGAGATAATTTAAACAACTCCAAAATTGATATTTGGGCTGGATTCTTTTGTAATTGATCCACCAAGCTATAAGGCTTTGTTGTGGGTGGTGTTTGCTTAGCCAAAATAGTTGGTGTTTTAGGGCCAATAGTAATAGGAGTAACCCCTTGCAGGGTAATGTTTGAGACTTGCCCCCTTGTGATGGCATTAGCAGATCCTTGAATAGGTTGGTCTTTAACCACAACAACATTGATGGTATTGTCATAAGTATGAGAAAAGTTACCATTATGACTGCCTCTTGCATTATTTGCATTGTTTCCTCCATTGTTATAATTTGAAGATTCTCCTTTTTCATGCTTATAAAAAGGAGTTTTAAAGGCTGTGTGATCTTCATTAGTTTGAGGGCCATCCACTTGTATCACACCATTGTCTATGAGATCTTGTAACACATGTTTGAGATGCAGGCAATCATTGGTCTTATGTCCCCTATTTCGATGATAGTCACAATAGTTGTTCTCATTCCACCAGTTTGGATTCATGTGAGGTTCATATGGTTGAGCCTTTGGTAGATTGATAATTTTATTTGAAATAAGTGTCCTTAATGCATTCTACAATTTTTCACCCAAATTAGTCAATGTCCTTTTCGGTGTAGGTGCAAAGAAAGGTTTAGGCTTGGGAGTCCCTTGATTATTCCCAAAGTTGTTATTAGTGTTGTTGTTGAAGGGCACTTTGGGTGCCTGATTCACATTATTGGCTTGAGCTGAGTTTTGAGTGAGATTGAAAGGGGTAGCCTTTAAAGTGTTAGCCTCCACCACTCCGTCATTAACCACTCCTTTATTGTTGTTATTCTTTGTCCAAAAATTGACTATTGTTGTTGTTGGAATTTTGATTTTGAGTATTGTTGGAGGTATTACTGTTGTTGTTATTCTTGTTATCTTTGTAGAGTTTGATTTCTCCACTTTTTATCAATACCTCTTCTGTTGTCACCCTATTCTCAATTAGGTCTTGAAATGATCTAGGACATTGTAGCCTCAATCGATAGTTCATTTCATGATTCAAGTTGTTGACAAAAATATCCATCTTTTCCTTTTCGGGTACACTTTGAGGGTATCTAGCAAATACCGATCTCCATCATTGTAGGAAAATTAGGAATCCCTCTCCTTCTCTTTGTTTGGTGTTGCATAGATTAAGCATTTTAACCTCGTGTTTGATGTTATAGGAATAGTGAGTTACAAACTTAGAGGCCAATTCCTCAGAGGTTTGAATTCCAGAGGGTAACTTTGAGAACCACTCCATTGCCATACCTCCCAAACTTCTAGGGAATAACCTAATAAGATAGGTGGTGTCATGCATGAACTCTAGACTTAGGGAAAAAAATTCCCTTAAGTGATCTTGAGGATCATATGTTCCTTCATATTCGTCATATTTAGGATAAATAGCATTTGCTAGAAATGGTATCATGATTAAAGACTTATCAAATGGAAATGGACACAAAGCTTCAATAGAAAAGGGTTTAGGAGCCCCAATTTTTTTTATTGTGTCCAATTACATCTGGAAAATTTGGAATTTCTTGTTCATGATATCAATGGGGTTAGCCTCAACTTCTTCTTGTTTGAGTTTTGTGACATCATAATCATGTGGAAGTTTGAGACCCGTTTGTGCTAGGTCTAGAAAGTACTTCTCCTTGTCTTTCTCCAATAATTTTCCCATAAGTTTCATGAATAAGGGGCTTTGCATAGCCTCATTAACCTTTTCATTGGTTAACTCCTCATGATTAGGGTCTATGTTACCCCCATTGTTGGTATTGTTCATCCCTTGATTGTTAGGATACATGTTTGTTCCTTCGTTGGTATTGTTGTTGGATCCTTTGTTGTTAGGATCAACATTTCCTTGTTTGTTCATATCCTTGTTCACATGATTGATCTAATTGGGATCTATATGGCCAAATGGAAAAGAAATCCTTGTTTCTGCTTCTTTAATGGTTTCTTGTAAGGGTCTTGAAGAGAAAGGGTCACCCGGAAAAGGACACTCTTTCCTTAGATAAGATCCGTCTGGTTGTAGGGTAGTCTTGATATAATGGGATCGAGTAAAAACTGGCATTAACATATATCAAATGAAGATCTTAGGTTTTTAACTCGCTTAAAATGATCAATCCATGGATAAATTTGCAAAATGCCAATAATGGAGGATTCTTATCCAGTTAAGTATTCACAGAGGTAAAACATCCAAAAGGGTATCCAAAAATGAAACTTTCTTGTTTTCAACCCCTCGACATATACCCACTATTTTCCCTTTTAAATTTTTGGCCGGCTCTTACCTATGTGTAGGTGGCCATTTATAGTTAATAAGCGGTCACTGGAGAACCTGTACGCGACACTCTGCAGTTGGCAGATGACATTTTCCTATTGATAGGCAGTTTAATAATGTTTATACGTGACACTTTCTAGTGGCTTACACGGCTGTTGAATAATTTCAAGCGGCGTTTTATAATTCGTAAGCGGTCCAGTTTCATTTGTACATGGCTCTAAAATGGTGGTACGCAGCGCTTTGCTGATCAAAGTTGATTTTATCAATTTTATTTGTATTTTTTGGGTTTAAAAGTTTAAAGTCTTTGATCATATTTATCAAAAAGGATTCTTGCATAAAAACAAAGTACAAGCTCAACACATACATCAAAATTGTACCATATCCCTAAAACCACACTAAAAGTGTATGTTCTTGGATGTTTTGATAGGTTTGCACAAGAATGTATTCCAAACAGTCTACCTTAGAGTCAACAAATGTGGCTTTTAATAATGGCTCTACAAAGGTAGGTCTGCTACTTTATCAAGGTCTCAAACTATTCTGGTCTAAATCTTGGCAAGATCCTTTACCCCCTTGCGGGCTTCCCACATGCACAAAAGTATGATTTTGTGCAATCCTGAAGGACTACTAGAGGAAGTGAGGATGGCTTGCACAAGTTTTAGTCACTTTTTGATTAAGGTGAAGTGCATTTATTTATAGTGGGTCGGACAACATTGCAGTAGAAGCGAATATCTCCCACTTTGGATCGTTCCCTCTCACCATCCTTGTAACGCAATTCACAGGAGGTAGGCCATTTAAAAGATCTATTTAACTAGCATGAATATGGAAAGAAAAAACCAAACTCAGTCCAACAAGTTTGGGAATTTGGTTCACTCAAAGAGTGAAGAGTATATCCCTATTGTCTTTCTTTGTTCCAAACACCTCAAATATATTTGTTCATTTTCAACCTCTTGATAAGGAGGCTCTTAAAAAAATGAGATGTGTGGTTCAATTAATCCTCCCTTTCTTTTTACCACCGAAACTTGACACTTTTGACTTTTTTTATCAACTTTGAAAAGTTGAGAGCATATACCTAATGTCTCATTTGAACAAAAAATAGTAGGGTGTCCCTAATTATCCTAGATTCAAAGAAATTGCCACAAGTTAAGAAATGCAAGCTTGATTAGATAAATACCTTATTTTTCAAAGCTAGCAAGGCTAGGCGCATTTTAAAGTGATTTTGGCTTATTGGCGATTGTTCCCACTCCGGTGCCTTCAACAAGTTAGTCAACACAAAGAGAGGCAAAGTGAAGAAAACTTGGAAAACACAAATGAAAAATTACCTCCTAAGAGTTCTTTTAATGAAATATTTATCAAATTTAAAGCTTTAAAGAACTAGGCATGAAAACCAATTAAAGAGTAGGAAATTTTCATTTGTAAGTAAAAAAAACCTTAATGTAGTGATCATACAAGTGTTCTTCCTCAAATAAACTTTCTAACAGATTGGCTATATGTATTTCTTTGTCATTTTTGGTTTTGATTCTCACATCTTTGCTAAGCTTTGTGATTTGCTTCTCTAGTTTCTGCACCTTTGGGTGATTTTTCATCTACGGGACAGAAAAACATAGAGAGTTACAACAGTGACCAAATCAATAAAAACCTGATTTAATCCAAAAACACTTACGTGACATTTAACAGCTAAAGGGCAACATTTAAATGCTAGCACATGTAAATAAGAATTTTCTAAGCGGATTTTAAATCCTAACAAGAAACTTTTAAGAAATCACAGGTGGCTAAACAAATTTAATAGGCGACACAGAAAGTGTAAGAAGTGGCTAAAGGTTGCTGGTAAGCGGCTGTTGAAAAATAGTAGGTGGCACAATTTATCTAGCCAGTGGCACACTTTATCTAGCAGGCAGCACACTTTATCTAGCACGTGGCTACAGACCGAAAGACAAAGACGAATCAAGCTCCGTAGGTGGGGTTTTGTTGTTTGTAGGTGGCTCTGAATATCGCATACGCAACTCTTCTCCTATTTCCTGCAAAATAACACCAAGAACAAAGCAAAACACACAAAATTTTATGATAAAAACGTTAGCAATGAGGCTTAGATCCCCACGGTGGGTGACATTTGTGTGTGTAAGATTAACACCTTCATGAAATTAGGACTAATAGCAACAATTCTATGGAAAGAAAATATGATTTAATCTAAGAATTGAAGCTAAAAATCCATATCATCTCATGGTTATCTATCTAAGCTTTGTTAAGAGAGCTCTCAGGCTTAATCTCTCTCAAGGACAATCCTAGAATGAGAAATGAATGATAAACAATGCTCAAATCTAGCTTAAAAATGCTCAAAATGCTCCAAGATATGTTAGAAAGCAACAAATGCTTCTAAACATAATATACTAAATGCTATGCAAATGCTGAAATATGATCAAAAGCTCTCAAATGCTTTCCATATGCCTATAATAAGGATTCTTTTGCTCTCGAAATTCTTGGATCCCAAACACAAATGAAATAGCTTGTATTTATAGCATTTTCCCAAGGGTAGGGGGTAGAGTGAGTTGATCATGATCAAAGTTTGGTTAAGTCAAAAGCTTTGAGGTCTCAAATGGAGGGAAAGTTGGTTGGTTGTCTCAAAGATATTAGGGATTAAATAACTCAGTCATTTAATTAATTTAGCCATGAAAGGGTGAATGGGTTGGATTTGATCTTTTTGATTTGAACTATACAATTAATTGATTAAAATCAATTGCATAATTTGATTAATCCCTTTAGGCTTAGAATTTAATTATTTGATTTGATAAATGTCCATTTGTTTTGATAAATGTCCATTTAATTTGATCCATTTGTTTTGCGTTGAGATGGGATTTTAGGGCATTTGGATGAGATTTATAGTTTTGAATGTTTGAGATACCCCTGGTAAATTTTAGGTGTCTGCACGTACCTTGGAATATTATACCGTTAAGTGCCCAAATCTGAAAAATATTTGATGACATAGGCAGAGAAAAAATTTGAGCTGGCACAATAATGAGGCGACGTGAATGCTTTGATGGTAGCAAAAGGTGATGAGATGATGTTTTTATTATGGAAAAGCAATTTTTGTGGGAAACAAAATTTTTACGATGACTGCATGTGGAAAATTTTCAAAGAGATGAACGAAGAAAATAATTACTCCTGTTGGCTGCAGGAATGCCCTCAGCAGGAAGAGGTCCTTTGGCTGTAGGAAAGACTTCAGTTGGAGGAGGTTCTTCAGCTGCAGGAGGTCCTTCGGTTGTAGGAGGTTCAGCTATGGCAGGAGAAATCTCAAATTGCCACAGGAAATTTGCCTTTGTTTCAGGTTTATGGTACAGGCGAAGCTTATGACCATTCACCAGTAACTTGAAATGTACAAGATCTATGGTGGATAGTTGAACTGCTTCCTTAGCATAAACATGTATAATCTCATAAGGGCCAAGCCAATGTGTTGTAAGCTTACCTAGGGTTTCTTGGAATCTGGAGTCATGCAAAAGAGCCCAGTCACCAGGAGAAAACTATTTGGAAAGGATATGAGAATCATGCCACTTTTTCTACTGTGTCTAAACCAATTATGTGTATTGCAAGGTGGCTTTCCTTATCTCATCCAGCTAGTTAATCTATAGGATCCTATCATGTTGTGCTTCAGTAATATCAATGTTGAGCTGCAATGCCATGTGTAAAGTCTTATGTTCAAACTCAATTGGCATCACAGCTGTTTTCCCATATACCAACTCAAAAGGAGTAAACCCTGTAGTGGTTTTCCATGTAGTTTGGTAGACCCATACTTCTTGGAGGTGAAAACTCCAATATTTCTTGTGCAACTGAATTGTCTTTGTGAGGATAGATTCTATCTCCCTATTGGTGATTTATTCTTGACCATTCTCCTGTGGGTGATAGGGGCTTGATTTCCGGTGGTAAATATTATACTCGTTCATGAGAGAAGTAATCAGCGTAGAGGTAAATTGTGCTCCTTGATCAGTGACTAACTCTTGGGGTTCACCATAGCATGTGAATAAGTCCTCATATAGAAACTATGCAACTTTGTTATCCCTGGCATGCTTCATGGCTCTAACCTCCACCCACTTGGTTACATAATCAGTACATACAAGTATGTACACATTGCCATCAGATGCAGGACTGATGAGACTGACAAAATCGATTCCCCATTTATCAAATGGAGTCACTATGACCTGATGAAAGAGTGACATTTCATTAGATTTTGTAGGTCATTCCATCCTCTAACATCAATTACACTTCCTTGTGTAATTGGCTAAATCCTTGTCGAGGGATAGCCAATAGTAACCAGTGTTAAGTACCTTCATGGTTGTCCTTTTGGCAGAAAAATGTCCTCCACAAGGCTCATCATGACAAGCTCAGAGGATTTCATAAGTTTCTTCCTCTCGAATACACCTTCTCAATATTTGGTTGGGGCCAGTATAGAACAAACAATCAATAATCCATGAAAAGTTGAAAGTTTTCTCTATTAGTAACCAATTTTCCTTTAGAGAGAAGTGTGATGGTACCTTTTGGGAAACTAGATAGTTAGCAATATCAGCTTACCAAGGTGCTTGAGTTGCAATGGAGAAAATTTCATCGTCAAGGAAACTGTCATAAATTTTCATAGGGTCATCAGTATTCTGTAGGTGTGAGAGAAAATTGGCCACCACGTTTGATCTTCATGGCTTATCTATGATGGTAATATCAGACTCTTGTAGTAGCAACAACCATCTAGCTAACCTCTTTGTTATTGCAAGTTTTTTAGCTAAGTACTTAATAGCTACATGGTCCGTATGCACAAAGATTTGATAACTAGTGACATAGTGGCAGAATTTGTTCAAAGCATAGATAAAAGCCAATAGCTCCTTTTCAGTAACTGTATAATTCAACTTAGCTCCTTGCAGATTTTTGCTAATGAAATAAATAACATGTTCTAGAGTACCTTCCTTTTTTCCAAGAACTGCTCCAACAACATAATCAGAGGCATCTATATGTATGTGGAATGAGAGTGTCCAATTAGGACCTCACAAAATAGGTTTCAGAGTCAGTACAAACTTCAATTGCAGGAAAGCTTCATCATAGTCTGGTGTCCAGATAAAGTCAACATCTTTAGTGAGAAGTGAATACAAAGGGTTGGCCATCTTCTTGAAGTCCTTTATGAATCTTTTGTAATACCCAGTGTGACCAAGAAATATTTTGACATCTTTTTGTTTGGCTTGGGTAGGAAAATTCACAATGACTTCAATTTTGGCTTGGTCTACCTAAATGCCAAAATAAAATATATAGTGACCAAGCACTAATCCTTCCTACATTATCATAAAATACTTCTCGTTGTTCAAATATAGGTTGTGTTCTTTGCACCTAGTGAGGAATTTTTCTAGATTTGCCAACGCTTCCTCATAAGTTTCACCATAAGTTGTAAATTCATCCATGTAGATCTCCATACAGTCATGGGAAATTTCAGCAAAAATGCTGAGAACCACCTGCTAAAAAGTAGCAGGAGCATTGCAGAGGCCAAACTATAAAACTGAATATGAAAAAGTTCTCCATGGGTAGGTGAATGTGGTCTTTTTCTAATCCTTAGGAAGAATCTGGATCTGATTGTATCCACTATACCCATCCAAGAAAGAAAAATATTTCTTCCCTGCTAGAGAGTCCAGAACCTTGTTAATGAACGGAAAAGGGAAATGGTCCTTTTTAGTGGCATTGTTAATCTCTTTGTAATCCACACACACTCCACTTGCCACCTTTCTTAGGAACTATGACTCATGGGTAAACCCACTGGCTGTCTGATATAGGGTATATGAAGCCATCTTTAAGGAGGTTTTGGAGTTCATATTTGACTATCTCACAAAGGGCAGGGTTTACGTGTCTTTGAAATTGCCTTACTGGGGGTTTATCCTCCTTTAGAAAAATCCTATGAGTGCATAAATTTGGGTCTAGACCTTTCATATCAGTGTAATCCCAGGAAAAATCTGTAGCATGGTTCTTCAGTAACTTGGTCAATGATGTTTGTTGCTGAGGAGTAAGTTTTCTATTAATGTTCAAGCAGCATTCAGGGGAAACTTCTAGTTTCTTAGTGAGCTCAACCATAGATGCATCGGTCAATGAGGGCACTTGGATCTCATAGGAAAGAATTTGGTGATAGAGATGGCTAGATACAAGGGAAGCTAATTGGTAATTAGAGTACAACAGCTATAAGGAGTGATTTTGGAAGGAACTATCCAAAGGTTCTAAGTTTGATCCATACTAGTTAATCATGATGTTGGTGATTACTCTATCTTCCTCCTAAAGCTGCAGGAAGGGATCCCTTGTTAACATCATTAATTGGGAGACTAAATTAATAACTTCAGCTTCCTCTCCTACATCTGGCCATATAGGAGAGGCTAATTCCATCTAAGGTTGAGTAGGAGGATACAAGGCCAAATTTTTGGTGTGTTGGCCATCAGAAATGGTCATATCTCCTGACCGAAAATTGATATAGGCATCAGTGGTAGCTAGCCAAGGACGTCCCAGAATAATTAGATAGCCTCCTAGGGTAGCTTTTGGTGAGAGGATCATGAAATCTGCAAGGTAGGACTAGGACTCAAGGTCAACTACAATGTCCTCCACCACTCCATCAGGCTTTACAGTCAAACTATTTGCGAGCCACAAGACAGTAGGTGTATTGCAAAGGTTGGTGATACCAAGGAATTGCATAATTTCCTTAGTCATGAAATGAATTGCAAATCCAAGATCAATCAAGGCATTTTTGATAACAGTCCTATTAATAATGACCTCAACAACAGGGCTGCCAGGGTCAAAATATTTTGGATGGTAAGATTCCCTAACATGATGTCTATCTGTTTCCCCAAGACATGGACAGTCTGAAGATCCTTCTTCTTGTGACCAGGATTTTTAAAGAAAGCTTCCTTGATGAATTTTCCATATGTGGGAACATCTTTGATTGCCTAGAAAAGGGGAATTTGGACACTGACATTCTTTAGTTGCTCAAGGATATTGAAAGCTACTTCATCAGTGGTTTTTGGATTGCTATGTTGCAATCTTTGCAGAAAAGGAGGAATGGTATACTGATTGGCTTTAGCTGGTGGTGAAGGGGCTACTAGGGTAGACAAATTGTTAGGTTGATTGGGCTCCTTAGAAGGAATTTTAGTAATTACAGGAGGCACTGGTGCAGGCAAAGTGGTACCGGACCATAGGTGAATATCATCAAGGTCGATTGCATATGTAGGGTATTGCATGGGATACTGCAATAGGTCTATAGCATAAATTTTTTTTTGAGGTGGATGAGGTTGATTGTTGGGGTTTGGTTATGGTTGTGTAGGTAACTAAGTAGGATTAGGAGGTGTGTTAGTAGCTGTAGGGGGTGGAAAAAGAGCTTGTTGTTATGGAGGTTGCATAGGTGCTGGCAAGAATCCTTGTGGTTGATTTCACCATTGCTGGCTCCCTCGTCACTATGGGTTTTACTGCTAATTACCCTATGGTGGTTGCCATGCCCCTTGAGGTTGTTGCAAACCTCCTTGAGGGTTTGGCCACTGTGGATTGAGGTAATTCTACCATTGATTTTGGGAATTATTCTAGGGAGGATTTTAGTAATTCATTGGGGGTTTCCATTGATTATTATAAAAAGGACCACTAAATGAAAGAGGGTCCTAAGGAATACCTTGTCTCTGTACCCATGGTTGTGGCTAAGCAATGAAGAATAGCTACTCATCCTCTAGTTCAAATGGTTTGTAATCAGTCAGCATTTATGTAGTCTCCATGTTAGCAATCAATTTGCATATGTAGTCTCTCTTCTTCTATGTGCAATATGGACAGAATTCTGCTAGCATGGTCTCTTCTTCCTCATGTTTATTTTTAGCCTACATGGTGTCCAGCTGAGTGGCCAGGTTGTTAGTGATATCTTTCTTAAAATCAGACAAGAGATTGGTTATCTCTGTCCGTGAAGCACCAACACTATTGGACTTCCCCAAGGTGGACCTATATCCCCTTCCAGTTTTAACAACATCTCTTGAGTACTTAAGGTAGATCTTTCGGATATCATCCCATGATGCCTGGGTGATATCTCCTCCAGCCATTAGGTCTAGTGCCTTTGTGCATCCATCATGCATGTCTCGCAAAAAGAGAAACTTTTGAGATTATTCATTAAGCTTATGCTGAGTATTCTTCAACAAACTGAACATGAACCTTGAGACATAATCCTCAAGACTCTCATCCTCCTTTTGTGACATCTTAAAGATTTCATCCCCTTGCATATCATTTCTTGACAGTGCTCCTTGTATTTCAGCAAGAAATCCTCCTTCATTTCATCCCAATTGTGGACAACATCCTATCCTAAGCCCATAAACCATCACAATGCAGACTCTTTAAGTGTTGTAGGAAAGAGATTAAGCCTTTGTGTATCATTGGTGTAGTCATATCTCCTACAAAGGATATCAAACTCAAAGAGAAAGGTATCTGGGTCCTCTGTGACAAGGCCATAAAATTTTGGAAGAGCAGAAGTGGGAATATTCTTGAGGTTGTTATTATCTCATTAATTGGAGATGGGAAAAGGAAATATAGTAGGATTTTCCATCCTTCATGGTTGCTGAGGTGGATTTCGAGGTGGGTTCTAAGGTTGGTAGATGACTAACTACCAAGGATTTTCTTCTCAAGGATTTTGGAGTTCTAGGTTGGTAAAGGCTTCAACAAATAGATTGTCTTGTGGTTGTTCTTGGAAAAACCCATGAAAGTCACCCTCAGAAGATGAGGATGATGAAGGGGCTTTAGGAATCTCAACAACAACATCAACAAACTGGATTTCTTCTTCAAATTGGTTATTGGATGGATTTGGAAAGTACTTTCCTCGGGTGTCTCTTCATCTATTATGCATGCAAATAGTATGTAACGATGTGAATAGCAGTTTATTTTGTCAAGATAACGCTTAATCTACTTAAAGCAGGGAATGAAAGCATGATGAAAAATCCTAGGAATGGTTGAATAAGAACAAGGCTTGACACCATCCCTGACAATGGTGCCAAAAATGATCGCTTGTTATAAAGGCTCAGAAACTAGGCATAATCCTTTAACTCAGGGATTGGACACCCAACTAAGCACTTCATCCTCTTTATAAAAAAATTATTTAATATGTCAAACCAAGGGACATATTACTTGAAATGGGCCAAAAAAATACATGCACCAAACACTTTCTCAACCAATCATTCTATAATTGTTGTAGGAAACAAATGTTGGAAATAAACTATTATATGGCTGTAGGAAGTAAATGCTTTCGAAGGGAAACTATACTATTGCTGCATGAAATGAATACTCAAAGGAAAGCTAAACTATTTCTATAAAAGTAAATAATTGAAAGTAAATGATGGAAGTGAATGCTGCTAGTAGGATGGAAGAGTGCACAAAATAACTATAATACCTTAGTTACTCTGTCGCTCAGTCGTAGGAAGCGGTAGATGTCCTGTTGCTTTCGTTGTACGAGATATTTAGCATAGGAATTGAAATAAAAGAAATGCAGGAAAGTGAACTAAACTAAAATGAATCTAACTATGGATTCCTCACAAAGTGGCCCCCCTTGAGTGAGTACCTAGAACACTCAATTACATATAAATAATCTCAACACTTCATTTTCTCATTTAAATGAATAACAGAGTACAAAGATTCCCATCCACAATAAAATAATAGAATTGAACTATATTGCAACTATCATAGTAATAATGCCCTCTCTTCTCATGCAGGAGCGAGGATTTATTTAAAGGAAAACATCTAACTACTAAACTCAACACGCCCTAAGAAAAGGTAGAGCTTTTATTAAAAATAACTAACAGAAAGGAAAGCTAGAAAGCAGGAAATAGAATCGGTCTAGAAAAGAGGAAAGAACTACTTAGACAATAGATCTAACTTCCCACTCTCTCCTAGATTTCATCAAAGGAATTATTGTGTTTTCCAAGTCTTCACTCAACCATCTCCACCTAGATTAACCAGAAACCTTCCACTACAGCTACGCTGATGTTTCATCTATGTGCGTCTGTTGCAGGACCGAGTCAAGCATCCAGCACATAGATGTGCTCACCTAAACAAGATGACACTTGCTACTTTGATGCACTACATTTAAACTATTAGGATAAAATAATTCACGGTAAAAAATCATTTAAAGTACATATAATTTGTTAATCTCTAAGTTCTATTGATGATTAGTGACCAACACTTAGTCATTCATTTACGCAGTTTTAGTTGGCTATCACTGTGGCCGAGCTAAAACTATGCAAGGCCGAGCAACATTGCCAAGCAGTTTTCAGTTTGCCTAGTTGCATTGCTGAGCTGAGTTACATTGCTGACCTGAGTAGGACACAGAGATGTTAAGTATTGAGCGACAGACAAGTCAAGTGCCAAGCAGAACAGTTTTTATATACATGTCTAGAATGATACAAACTTTGAGGATAAGTGATCTGGCCAACTTATATAATATTTTTGGGCTGACTAATGTATGCATTTAATATTCTTCTACGGAGTTTGTTATGCATTTAATTGTTTTATCCTATGCATGATCTATTGTAAACATTAATTGTAATATCATCAAGGTATGGGTATCAGATCTTGATTGTTGATCTAGATCTCGCTATCAGATTTGAACAGATATATTAGATTACTTCTAAACCCTATTTTGTATGTGTGCAAGAAAAGTGTAGATGAATTTTCTAGTGACTACATTTTGAAGTGAAATGCACAGAGGGTTATTTTGTTAAGAATCAGAGATCAAGTAGAGTAACAACACAGTGAACAATAGAGTAAAGTTATATCAGATTATGAGATCTTAGAAGGTACTGGAAAGAGGAGATCTGTCATCAGCATCAGAGTGCATAACAAAGGATCAATACTAGAGACATTCTAATCATTGTATCAGGTGAAAATCTCTTAACAAAGTGGTTCTAGCAGACCTTTCTTTATCTCCTAATAGAGTGCTTACTTCATTGTAAGTTCAAATCCTTTCATAGGGTAGATTGTAATGATCTTAAGCTCTTAACCGGGTAGACCTTTAACAGGGTAGATTACATTTTGTAATCAACAATTGTAACCTTAATAGGTACACTTTATTATTGCAGTAGTGGAGAATTTTGTGGGTGTCATCCCCACCCCAGTTTTACCTATTTGGGTTTCTGGGTTACCAAGTTATTGTGTTATGTGTTATTTATTTCATTGTGTGGATGCTATCTGGAATTACATTAGATTCATATATGTATGAATGTGGATCAGTTTGTTTTAAGTGTTTAATTTTGAAGATCTAATTCACCCCCCCCTCTCAGTATCTTTCTTTCCCATTATTGTATTTCCGACAATTGGTATCAGAG
This sequence comes from Thuja plicata, assembly GCA_018584345.1. NCBI lineage: Eukaryota > Viridiplantae > Streptophyta > Pinopsida > Cupressales > Cupressaceae > Thuja > Thuja plicata. Next base: position 2,081,034 of record MU227381.1, on the reverse strand, counting down.
CACAGTTCTTTAAAAAATTTATAATAAGCTTGAGAATACAGATCTTGAGATGGAGATCTACAAGATGGGTAAAGTCATTGAGAATAAAAAGATTGATATTCAGCTAGCACTACAATAGCTTGAGACTACAAGACAAGAATTAAAGAAGTCATTGACTGCAAGGAAAGATCTGGCCAAACTAATGAATGAAACTCATTATTAGGAAGAGGACACCACAAATCTATTTCAGAATGGAGATTCTACTAAGAGCGATCTAGCAATAGCAGATCTATTGGAAAAGAATAGTGCACTATGTGAAGAAGTCAAAAACTTGAAAAAGGAACAAGAAGCCCAATCAATAAGAATGTGTGAAGTTGTTGAACATAAAAAGAAAGCCAAAGATGAAAAGGCTATGGCAGAAGAAGACAAGAGAATGATGACTACCAGACTTGATGAAAGAACACATGATTTGCAAATAATGACAGTCAATCAAGTAGACATGGCAAATCAAATACTACTTGTGAATTAGGAGATCAATAGGAAAGACTTGGAGATTGTAAATCTTAGATCTAAGAATAGTCAATTGAAAGATGAATTGAGATCTGAGAAAGAGCTTAATAACAGAGTGAATGATCTGAGTGCAGCTATGAGCTACTTTGAACAACTCGTGGAAGCATCAAGAAGACCTAAAGATTCTTTTGGATTAGGTCACACTGAACAACATACAACCACTAAAGATGAAGAATCATCTAAGATAGGTGAAAGAAGGCATGCAAAGCCAAGAAAAAAAAAACCTGTTTGTCACCACTGTGGGAAACTAGGTCATACAACAAACATTTTTTGAAGGAAGAATGGTAAGTCCAATCTGAAAACTAACTTTAATGGTTATTGCTTTAACTGTAATAAGTCTGGACATCAATCATGTGAATGTAAGATGAAGGCAAGAAAAACACGTAGACTCAATAGTAATTGCTATAACTGTCACAAATATGGTCATAGAGCACAAGATTTCAGATCTAAAGGTAAACAACAGTGGACATCAAAGGTACAAGAGAAATCACCAAGAAAAGGCAATACTCACAATTGGGATTACAATACATGGCATAATTGTCATTACTGTGTTGAGTATGGACATGTTCCATAAAAATGCATAAGGACACATTTTAGAGGTAAGTCTAAAAGTTGGATTAATGGAAGCCTAGTTTGTCACAGTTGTCTGAAAATTGTACATATAAGGAAAGATTGCAAGACTAAGGTACCTGCTCCTATAGTTGAGAAAATTAGAGCATAGATGAACAAGACATGGGTTAAGAAGTCTGAACCATGCAGCAGTGAAGCTAGTGAAGCTGAGGTCACCCAATCCAATGGAGTAGGTGATCACATCATCTCCAACTAAGAAAAAGAGGTATGTAAGGAACTGTATTTAAAATTCTTATATCGCATCAGTTCCTAACATGAAATGTACAAAATTCCATATTTGCATATGTTAAGATGCACCGGGACATATTTTTGAAGACAAATGCCAAGATGATTCAATTTCACTAATAGGTCTCGAGCACCAATCATAGACACTAAGGCCGAGTTCATTAGTGAGTGCCGAGTTTTTTTGGCCGAGTAAAATTTTGTGAAGGCCGAGTTTAGTAAGCCGAGTGGGATGTAAGATGTGTTAAAGCTGAGGATAGCTAGCTTGCCCTAACTCAATGGGAATAACATTCATTTCTTACCTACCTTGACCTTTCAAAGTCTATAAAGGATGAATAGTTGACACTTCATTTTTACCTTACGATTTTTACTGTTTACAGAGCAACTGAAGTAATTTGCAGAATTGATCTTAACAGAGTTAGCATTGAAGATTTCATTAGTGTGCCATCGACAATCCTAAGGTGAACAGTGTGAAGCATTACTTGCTAAGGTACTCTATTTTTCATCCCTCAAACCCTAATTTCAAAATTATGGCTGCAATTTCTTCCGCACCAGCTAAGAGTATGGAGGCAGAACCAGAGAAAACTCAGTTAGTACAGAGTGATGAATGTGAACCTCTCAACTTTCAAGCCATTCCTAAAAGTGTGATTCAGAGTGATTTAATGGGAGCCCTCTCATCCATTCCACCCAAGGTACTCATGATTCATGATGTTTGATGGTGTTATATGGTTAAAATTAGTGAAGTAGGTGATAGTGAAATAAGGAAATCCTACAACAAATTGTGTGTCAATGGAGTTCTAAAGGCAGAATTCAAACATTTAGCGGACAAAGGGTTAACTTGTGCCCTAGATTTTCCACAAGGTTTCAAAGATGAGTGGATTAAGGTTATCCTTAGTTGAGTTCATGACATGTGTATGTGGTTGGGTAATGGACCAGTTAAGATCACCAAAATCATGACTCATCAAGTGACTGGATATCTTGTAGTGAACGGGAAACAGACCATGAGGGATAACAACAAAGAATAAATTACACTAAACACTGGAGCCATATGGAACAACAGAGGTATGACTATCTCTACAATTACAGCCCTAGAACTTTATTTTGGAGTAAGAGTAACAGCACATAAGTTCTATCAGTCTAGCAGATTGTATAGTGTTCCTTGTACAGCCGTTGATCAGGCATGGAAAATTGTTAAGAATAGCTATACATATGATCTTGCCGAGCTAAAATAGACACAATTATCCAAGAACCTAGCATCAATCAGAAAGGCTAAGATCTCATCATGTAAGTTTGGTTCTTTGCTAGTCTGTATATTTTTCTACATTCAGGATACATTTCCTACTTTGGGAAATATTGTTTGGAAAAAGGATAGACCCATAATAGTTCAGATTAGTGAATGTATTGAGAAACTAGGAAATAATTTCAATAGCATTATGGGGAGCTATTTTTTAGAATTCAAGAAGAGAATTAGATTAAGGACTAGGATTCCTAAGTCACTAGTGGAGAAGCACTATGAAGAAATCTATTTTCTAGTTGATACATATAATACTTATATCCAGGCAGTGACTCCTAGGATAACATGCTTAAAACCATTTCCATATGAAATTAACATTGATGAAGCATCAGCTACCATCATTGCACTCCTATCCGAGGAAATTGATACTATAGTAGAGAGATTTGGAAATTTTGATGAAGCTAAGGCTAAAATTTCTAGAAGTTTGAATGAGGGAACTATGGAGAGGAAAAGAAAGAATATTGTGAAAAACCAGAAGAAAATGGTTGGCTTAGGTAGTGATGAAGAACCTGAGGATGCACTTTTAGGCCTGACCACTGGATAAGGTGAGGATATATCTATAGAGGAGGAAGTAAGTGCATCATAAGAGGTTACTAAGAAAGCTAAGGGCAAGAGACTATGAATTATCATAGTAACCAAGCCGAGCAAAGCCAAACCCAAGGTTACACCTCCTACAACAAATCATCTGAGGAATAGAGTATCTACTGTTACTTCTCTAGTAGAAGTACAAACAAAAGTATATGGTAAGAGGAAAGTTTCATAAATTAGTTTTGGAAAGGAAGCAAAGGTTGCTCCTAAGGTGGAGCTGCGTAAGCTAGAAAAAAGACCAAGAAGGAGATTAAATTTGGGGACAGATAGTGATGAGGAAAAGACACAAAATGATGAACCCAGTAACATACCTACAACATAATTTAAGAAATTAGCAAGTATTGATGAGGTATGTGACACTTTGAGGAATTCAGCAGGGTTAGCAACTTTTAAGTTCATTAAGTATGAAAAGTTAAAAACTGCAGATAGGCACAAAGTACATGAAGCACTCTTGGATATGATGAGTACTTTCAAATTAACTCCTACAGAGATAGGAAATCATGTGCCTGATGAACTTTATGATTTTTTGTCAAGCAAATGGGAATTTGCACTTGCCACAGAAAGACAATTCAGTGAAGGAACTCTAGTCCAGGTAATACCTGAGCTAACCTCAAAACAAAGAGCCAAATTCATTGAGGATTACAAGAGTAGGTTTGTTCCTAAACTCAGAGGCAATGCTATTCTGAAAAATGACATTGAAGGTGTAGTACAATAAAGCACAAGGATCTGGAAGGAAATCTTTGGACTGGCCATTCCAAAAGACAAGAAATCTACTGAAGGGACATCTAAGAAAAAGGAAAAATAAGTTGAAGTAAAGACTACCCCTGAACCACAGATAACTCAAGATCAAATTTCCATAGAACAGGACAAGACCAAAGATGCATTAGATGCAACAAAATCTTTTGATCTGAGTGCAGACAGTCCTATGGATTTTATAGTTGATGATCCAAGCAATTTGAATGTCGAGGAACAAGAGATGCCGAGTGGTAAAGACACTGATTCACCTATTAAGGAAACTGATACTGAAGAAAGGAAGACCACAACATCTGATGAAATAATTAAAGTTGTCAATGATCAAAAAAGTGAAGAGAACCAGCAAAAAAATGAACAAGAGGTAACTTCACAGAATCCACCTATTTTAGAGGTTGTGAAAACAGTTTTAGATAGTGGAGTAGGGATGAAGGATACTGTTGATGAGCCTAAAGAAGAAGAGGCAATGCAAGTGTTGGTTGATCTACCACACTCTACATCATCCACTCCTACAGTTCCTAAAACTGGTGGTTTTCCCAATCCACAAACAATATTGATAGAATTAAAAGAGGCATTGGACATTGACACTATCAAAGGAAAAGATATTATGCTGTCGAGCATAAGTTCTCTAGAGTTGAAGAAAAAGAAAATCTTGAAGAAGAGTCTCAGATTCTAGATGTAACATTAGATGAAGTCATTGTGATTCCACAATGGGATCCCAATGAGTTATATTCTGAACAAATAGGGACTCTTCAACAATTACTTAAGAGGAAGAAGAGACAGGAAGAGATGAAGATAGAACAAAAGCAAAAGTAGGTGTTGCATGACATCAAAGACATATTTTCAAAGGCTTTTGACTTAGAGGATGAAATGCCTCAAGCTCCAATCATTGATCAGCTAGTCAAAATTGTATAGAAGGTAACTGATGAGGACATAGACATCAATGAAAAGCTTCTACAATGGTCCAGGAGAAGATTTGAGAGCAAATTTCTAGACGAAATCTCAGAAGAGATTGCCACAAAATAGGTTGAACTTTCTATTCTTGTAGAAACTTTAGAGAAAGTTACAGCCAATGTTTATTCTTTGTATAGGAAATTATGTGATGTTGAATTTTTCATAAAGGATAATCTATAGCTTGTTGAGAAGCTAAAGTTAGATTTGAGATCAACTGGCACTACTTTGGGTAAAGATAATACTTATAGTTCTTTACATCTTAATAAGTTGATAAATGCACAATGGAGAATAGTCGAGCTTATGGCTGAAGATGGTCAAATAAGGGCCAAATTGATAACTATTCAAACAAGCCTGTTGCCTCACTTGGAGGTAATACATAAGGAACTTTCAATTGCAAAGGAATTATCATAGAGAAATGCAAATCTATCAACTATGGAAAGTTTAGTGAGTCTAGTTGCCGAGCTAGAAATAAAATTGGAAGTTATGAAGATTAAAAAGGAAAGCTGGGATACTACATTTGAATCCACCCTGTAGCTTCATAAACAACTTTTGGATAAGTACAAATTAACCCCACCAGAAATCAGTGACAAAAACAAGGGGGAAGTTGGTAAGGAAGTATGAAAGGATATAGTATGATACATCAATATAGTACAAGTACACTTGTATATAATTTTTTGAAGGCATGTAAACTTTTTGTATTAATTATTTCCGAGTATATTCCTAGGGGGAGTACTTTGTATACTTAGGAAATATTTTGATGAAATGAATGGAAGTAATGATAAGTGTTTTTTCCACTAATATCAAAGGGGGAGATTGTTAATCTCTAAGTTCCGTTGATGATTAGTGAACAACACTTAGTCATTCATTTAGGCAGTTTTAGTTGGCTATCACTATGGCTGAGCTAAAACTATGCAAGGCCAAGCAACATTACTGAGCAGTTTTAGTTTGCCTAGTTATATTGCTGATCTGAGTAGGACACAGAGATGTTAAGTGTCGAGCAAAAGACAAGTCAAGTGCCAAGTAGAACAGTTTTTATATACATGTCTAGAATGATACAAACTTCGAGGATAAGTGATCTGGATGACTTATATAAGATTTTTGGGCCAACTAATGTATGCATTTAATATTCTTCTACGAAGTTAGTTATGCATTTAATTGTTTTATCCTATGCATGATCTATTGTAAACATTAATTGTAATACCATCAAGGTATGGGTATCAGATCTTGATCGTTGATCTAGATCTTGCTATCAGATTTGAAAGGATATATTAGATTGCTTCTAAACCCTATTTTGTATGTGTGCAAAAAAAGTGTAGACAAATTGTCTAGTGACTGCATTTTGAAGTGAAATGCACAAAGGGTTACTTTGTTAAGAAGCAGAGATCAAGCAGAGTAACAACACAGTGAACAACAGAGTAAAGTTATATCAGATTATGAGATCTTAGAAGGTACTGGAAAGAGGAGATCTATCATCAGCATCAGAGTGCATAACAAAGGATCAATACTTGAGACATTCTAATCATTGTATCAGGTGAAAATCTCTTAACATAGTGGTTCTAGCAGACCTTTCTTTATCTCCTAACAGAGTGCTTACT
>MU227381.1:2038975-2058435 GCA_018584345.1 Thuja plicata | reverse complement strand
TAATAGTACATTTTCCTTTATAATTAAATCACTTTGGTTTAATTATTAAAGCTAACTATTATTCTATTCACTTAAGCTTGTCATTTGTAGGTGCATAATAATTAATATGTTTATTAATTATTAAATGGACAAACTTAGCTTTCTCTGGCTTTAGGGTTTCTCACCTTATATGTCACTTTTGTAATTATTGTATTTACTTTTTGGGAAATAATAATTTTTCTCTCACTCCGCTGAGATTTTCCAAACCCTTGTTTCTGGTTTTTGCTTCCTTGCTTCGTTCTTGTAATAGGTTTTCTTGCATGCAACTGCTTCTGGGATTCGGTACTATTCTTATCAGTTCCAACAAAAATATTACACCCACAAACAATTTTCTTAAGTCAACTTATTAAACAAATAAGAAATGAATCTTACAAAAAAAAACACAAATGAATTACCCTTTTAGAAACAATAAATAAAAGTTTCCCACTAAAAGTTACTAAAAAAAAAAAGGAATAAAAAAAAAAAACCATTTTCCCTCATATATTTTGCAATCCCTAACCCTAATTCAAAATTAGGGTTAGGGTCAAAATATGAGATGGCAAAGAAACACATTTTATTTGTTTTCTTCTCCATTTTCTCTTCCCCTACTATCTACAAACCCTAGCCTCTATTTTTCTTTGGTTTTCATGTGATTTTGCAGGGATGACAGCCATGGGTGAGAGGCATGGAGCTCAAGAAATATCCATGTATATTTATACATGTAAATACATATACACTCAGCTGTGTATATATATTTACATATATAAATATACAACCTTTGAATTTGCAAACAAAAACTCCAACAATACCATTATAAATCTTTGTTTTGATCTCTCCTTTATACCTTTTCTTTTATATGTTTTTAAATACTTCTATGTTCATATTTTTTTTCTATGCACATAATATTCTATTTTGCGTGCTATCCACAGCTATTCATTGTGTATCGATGTCTTTCTTTTGTCTTTTTAAATTTAAAAAAAAAATGAAAACTACCCATAAAAATAAAATGGGTGTGAGGGCTGACAGGCGAACCCCAACCGCCCACCCCACAACTCACAGCTTACGACGTGGCTATGAGGGGGGCCGTGGCCGTGACCACCACGGGGTGGTCAATCCCCACCCTCCTCCCACCTCCTTCCATAAGGAAGGGCGGTGGGGGTTAGGTGGGGTTGGCTCCCACCACCCCAACTCAAAAAACACGCCCAACGAAAAAAAAAAGAAAAGAATAGCGCTGTTTTTTTTTCATTTTTCATTTTTTTAAATTTTTGTTTATATATATATATGCTTTTGTATATATGTTGTTCAAAAGTTTATTGTATTATTGCAGATCTACATAATAGATTGTTGTTAAAAAATTTATGTATTTTTTTCATATATATATATATATATATTTTTCAAATTTATAGAGAATATGTAAAAATATATGTTATAAATATTTACATATGTAAACAGAAATGTAAATATTTAATATTGTATACGTATGTTGTTCCTTATATATATTTGTAGAAAACTAACCAAAAATATTTAAATTTACAGAAAATGTAAAAATACATGTTATAAATATTTACATATGTAAACAAAAATGTAAATATTTAATAATATATACGTATGTTGTTCATTATATATATTTGTATAAAACTAATAGAAATATGTAAGTACATATTTCCATTTATAAATACATTTTCAGCATGGATATTTGATAGAAATGCATAAAAATGCACTTAAAGATTTTAGCATGCTTCTATGTATAATTATATGAATACATAAATAAGAAATCAAAATAAATTTTTTCAGGAGTAACTAAAACTCAGAAATTTTTTTAAGAGTAACTAAAAATCAAAATGTTTTTAGGAGTATCTAAAAATTAGAATATTTTTTTTTGGAGTAACTAGAACTCATAATGTTTTTAAGAGTAACTAAAAATCTGCATGTTTTTAGGAGTATCTAACAATCAAAATAGTTTTTTAGGAGTAACTAAAACTCGGAATGTTTTTAAGAGTAACTAAAAATCTGAATGTTTTTAGGAGTATCTAAAAATCAGAATTTTCACATTTCATGATTGTTTATTTAAAACTAATTTCCAGATTTAATATCTAAGTGAAAATAACAAACACTTGTAGAGATGCAAATCATGTATATGCATATACAAATTTTATTGAACCTTTTATTCTAAGTGAAAATAAAAATTAAAAAAAAAACATATGAAAATTTAAAAGTTTATACACAAAGGCAAATTTCCATTAATCTGAATTTTTCATTGAATCTTGCATTTCTTTGCATCTCTACTCCAAACAATTTTCTCTATTTTCTCAATTCTTGGCTATTCCATTTACATAAGAGAGGAAGAAATACATAGCTAACAATTTCAAATAATCTTTCTAAGTTCTTTTCCAAGTAACATGGCAAAAAAAACTTACACATTTAAAAAAAATTTCTTCTAAGTAGGAAATACAAGAATTTTCAGCCTCCAAGCCTTGATACAAACACTCATAAAAAAATATCTCTTCTCCTTCTTTGCCTTCAACTTTTACTTCAAAGAACTATAAATCTCTAAGAGAAATCTGCAAAAGGAAAAATAAACAAGGAGACCATGGGATGTTCACCTCCCAACCAAGGCCTCTTAAGAGGCCACCCTCAAGCTTGGGGAACCAAACAAAGGTGGGTTACAAGCATACAAATTTAACAAATGCAAACAAACAACACTCATAATAACTCCCAACCAAGGCTTTCACAATGGGTCTCGCATGACCCTAAATGTGGTGAAGTGGACCAAATACCCACGGGAGAAGGCCAAACCCAAAAGATATAACCAATCTCTCACAAGACTTACAAAAAATCCATCTCAATATCAATCCCATAAAAATCAAAATTCCCTTATGACCCCCAAGATAAGTAGCAACAAAGGATGGCTTCATGGAGCCCATACTCCATGATTTTTCCCTCTCTTCCTTGAGGAGAGACTCTACACCAAAGGGCTGTCAAACTCCTCCACCCCCAAGGCTACTCTTCCCTCCCAAGGGTGAGTGAACCTTGAAACAAAACCTCTCATTAAAAAAACAACAAAAAGAAATAAAACACCAACAAGAACATCATTCACACAACAACATAAAATACAAAGACATCCTTACATTCCTCAAGCACACTAACATGATTCCTTTATTTTCATTACAACAAAAAATGCAACAAGCAGAAAAAAATGCAAGATGTCCACCAACCTAGTTCCAAGCTTATAAAAAATGAATTTTTTTGAAGAGCTCCCTTAAAGCCTATGTTCTCCTTTTCCAAGCTCCACCAATTCTAGCCAAGTCTCTAAGTTAGAGAGTGGGTGTTCAAACTCTTCAACATGGAGAGTCCCCACTAAAGAGGCCACTAGAAACTCAATGGGAAAAGGAAAGCCTCCAATTTGTCTATCTTCCCTAAGTCTCTTACAACTTTCCAAAAATGGATCCAAAAAGGCGAAACTCAAAAAGGTGAGTAAGGTCTTTGCATCAAAATAGAAGAGTGGTCTTTCCAAGATCAAGCTTCCCAAGAGTTGATTTTCGTCCAACTTGGGAAACCAACTTTTGGAAGGGTCTCTTGGTCAACTAGAGGCTATCCTAGGGTTAAAATGACCCTTACCTATTGTTATAACAAGTGGGCTACCTAAAAATGACCCCAACACACTCTTAGGCACTTTTTAACCCCTCCAAAAATCCACTACAAGGGTACTTACGAAATTCAAATGAAATAACCACACCTCCATCTCCCAAACCAAGGTATGCATATGTGGATTCACTAATGTGGTTACCTAGGTGGGTGGACAACCATTCCCAAGTTGACATGTCATGGTCTTAAGTACATTCACAAGTGTCAAGTGACACACACAAATATTTACACATCACTAGACACATGTCATATCCACTTGGGCATAACCACAAGGAAAATAAATATGAAAATACATTTAAGGATTAAATTCCAACAATCAACCATTTACGTTTACAAATTAAATCATGATACAACGAGGTCTTGTCTCTCATTAGACTCAACCTTGGCTTAAACTGAGTTCACATATACCTATGTTTGGTTGCCCAGATTTTAATACCATGGTCTCATACCTGCACACTAATCCAAATATCAGTAGTCTAAGGAGATAAATTATACTTCATAAAGAAATAAACAATATTCCAAACCTTAGGGAAACATATTCATATTAAATTTATTACCTAAGGTCATAAGCAATAATAATTTTTGTTTAAGCATATATCATAAAGTAAGATCCACTTTGCATGATAATTCAATTAAATGTCAATTTTCTAATAATCCTCATATCATCAATAATTCATCACATAATCGTAATATTTTTCCAAATCAAAAGTCTCAAAATAATAGGTCCAAAATACTAACATAATATAGTCCATCCAGTGCATCATAAAGTATCTAGTATCCAACATTCCAAAATGATCAATCCAAGACATAAAACATAAAATCCATAAAGTCCATAATGAATGAAAATATAATGTATCTATTGGACTTAATGGGAAGTAGTACTGAGAGGGGATGGGTGAATCAGTACCTCTAGAACTTTTAACACTTTACTCAATTTATCATTAATGATCATTCAATTCTGATTTACCAACCATTACTGTTATTCTTTCTTATGCATATATTGTTTGTTCACAATCTTTAATAGTTTTCAATCATTCATAGAAACATTCATGAAATTGATAAACACATAACACAAGATATGGTATCGCAAAAAACTCCTGTTAGGAAGTAAAAATTGCAGTGGGGATGGTACCCACAAAACTTCACTATCTCCAGAATGGAAGGGAGCCGGTTAAGGCTTACAATTTGATCACTTTTGATGATCTACCCTGTTAAGAGTATTAAGGTTGAGACCTATTAAGATCTACTCTGTTAAGAGCTTTAGCAACACTAATTTAAGTGTGCACTCAGTTATGAGATTTACAATAGGATGGTTAAGCCCACCTTTCTTGAAAGGATTTTATTAGTGTACTACACTTGTTATAATGAGTACAAATGTTGACCTGACTGTATGCAACATACTATTGCTGATTTACAGATCCATTAAAACCTTTACAATAATAATATCACCTTAAGTTATTGATGAATACCTTATCTCTGCTTGTCAATAGCCTCTATTCTATTCTTATAAACTGATTTGAATCTGTTTCTGTTCTTCTACATGAATTCTCTGTCTGGTCTTTGGTTTCTCTTCATGAATACTATATTCATTGAACAACAACAATTCTCAATGGATTGAGCACCTATTTATACAAGTATTGACCTATCTTAGAATTCACAATTTACAATGTTAACTCTCAAATCTAAGGTTTACAAATTGACCTTCATCTTTAGTTTGCATGTTTTAAAATAGTAAAACAAATTAAAACAATAAATATTACATTTCTTCCTCCGCACATAATGGATTTAAAAGCAAATCAAGAAGTTATAAATACAACTTCAATGATTTATCTAACGTGAAAAGTCAGATCCACTTTTTGCGGGATGTAACTGACTGTCGATTCTTGGTTGTCAATTTGAACTTGCAGTCTGTAAGTGTTCCTTGACTGAACTGATCATTGGGTTCCCTATATCTATCAGGTTCCTCTCTTTGTTGTACTATCATGTAGTACTATTGTTACTTGTCAGGTATCATTTACCTTTTTGTCATTGGGTAAATTTTAACAGTGTTTGTTGGGTAACATTGGCATCGGATAATGTTGTGCCCTATCTGTCGGTGTAGAGTAAACCGATGGTGCAGATCATGTTTTTCTCTAAGTATACTAATGGAAAAATATAATGCCTTCAATCTCCCCCTTTGACATTAGTATTAAAAACTGATATGTGCATAATACTGAAATTATTACACAATGTTTATATTCTTATCATAATATGACTCCCCCTTACTATGTGCATCGGTATAGTGTATGTATATGTACATGTATACTATCTATTCTCTGAGTGTACATTATTTCCCCTTTCTTCCACTATACATATGATTTCCTCCTTTAACTAAGGTGATGTACATATCAAATTCCCTCTTTCTTTGATACTGATGACAAAAATGTACAACTTATAATTTGCCAAAGTTGTGACAAAAAATGTGTAACTTACAATGTGTCAAAGACATTAGAATGGGTAACTTTGATATCTTCCATTAGTTTCTGCCAATGCTCTTTCAAATATTCTAGGGCCATATGTTGCATCTCTAGTCTGGCGTGCATGTCATAAATGTTGTCTAAGACAGACATTTCAGGGGTGGCAATTAGAGTACTTGCCTATGTCATATTTTGTTGGAGTGTAAGTGTCGGTAAGAGCTTAACTTTTAGCTCATTGACCTCATCTCTATATTTCATCTCCGCAAACTTAATGTCTTGTCTTTGTTTTCTAGCCTGTATGATTTGTTGATTATGAAATTTAAGTGCTTCCTTGGTGGTGGCTAGATTTTGTGCACTTGACTGAAGATCAGCATCTATTTTTGCTATCTTGTCGGTATACTCCTTAGTGAGTTGAGGTATACTCCTTAGTGAGTTGATCTAAAGTGCATAATTTCTTGATTAAGGTAACAACTTATGATAAAATTGGGTCAATTGTACTTATCAATTCAGATAGCTTGACCTTTTTCAGTGCAACTTCCTGGCTTATATTTTCTGCGAGCTTGAATTCATACTTTTGTTCAAGTCTCTCTTCCATTTTTTTCTCAGCATCTATATTATGAGATGTTATTTCATCTATGAGTGTGACTAGTTGATCAATGATTGGAGTTTGTTGAGCAATATCTATGTCTGGTACAATTTCTTGAAGTATATTTCTTGCTACTTCCAGTACCTTGGCCTCTTTTTCCACTCTTTTTAGCTTTTCTTGAATGGCCTTTCTCTCACATAGCTTTGCATATTTTTTCAGTGCTATTAGATCCAATTTTCTTGGATCACAGTCTAGAATCTCAATGATTTCATCCAAAGTTACTGGATTCTTATTCTTTCCTTTCTTCTTCTTTTAGATTTGAGGGGATGCAGATGTATGAACTACCATAGCTAGTTCATGTGTGTGCTCTGAATTGCTTGGGGAAGGTTTTGTTGATGAATAATCTTGTGTTTTTTCTCATTGGGCACATATTGGTTATGTGAAGACATCCCTTCATTAACCTTGGGTGTCTCTACAGAATGTGCTCCAGTTTTCTTTCTAATCTCATCGTTCTTTCCTTCTTCACCTTTCTCTGAAGGCTTGTGCCCTATTTCCTTTTGAGTGTTTTCTTTATTCTGATCAGTAGATGCATTCTTCTAATCATCGGTTACAGCTTTCTCTGCAGTAGTATCTATTGTCCCTTTGGCTTCTTCATCACCCTTGTCTTTGGGTGTGCTTGTTCCTTTCTCATTTGATCCTTCATTGCCCTCTAGTATGTTTATTGCCTTCATTAGGACAAGCATTTTACTTTGATTTTCTACTTGGGCTTTGTCAACATTGATTTCCTGCTCATCGGTACATTGATTTCCTACTCATCGGTTAGTGCCTTGTCAGCAGTGACATCCTCATTCTTTTGTATATTTTGTGCAGGGCCTTGCACACGTGGATGCAAGATTGATTTGTCCTGCATTTTCTCATCAACAATGTCAACTATCTTTCCATCTGATGTCTTCAGTACTTGATGGCTTTGTTTATCCTTGAGTGTGATAAATATAACATCATCATTCTTCTTGGGATCATTTTCAGAATCATAGTGAGTGATGTCTTGTATATTATCATCCATGCCTATATCTAAGTTGATAGGCTCATCATCACTTTCTTGATTGTCTAGAGCAATATGCTGAGGACTTGCATTACCTGTCTCCTCCTCTCTGTGAGGTGTGTTTGTGAGAAGTAATTGTTTCTCAACACTTTTTGACTCTATTGGTAGATCTAGGAGATGTCTCCATTTGGTCTCTGTCATTGAATCCAATTATATAAACTTGCTTTCTAGTACTTTGTAAGCCCTTATTTTGGCTACAAATTTACTTGAGTGTTTCTTTATTACTTCTTGTATTTCTTCAAATATGGATTTAGGAGGCATCAGTCTTACAAGAACTCTCTCTCTTTCTTCTCTTTCTATTTTTAAGGCATATGACCAATGTTGGTATATCCTTTTACCTAGCTCTTTAGGTATTTGATTCACAAATTCAGCAGGGCCATACTTGTTTTTAATCATTGATTTTATGACTGCTTCCTGTATATTATTCTGATCTTTTGGATTCAATGTATCCCACTTCCTAATATTTTTATCAATCATTGTGACATGGGTAGCAATAGATTTGGAAGCTTCATCTACTGTTTGGTTTCTAAAGTTCTTCTTTATTACATCTGGTTCATCATCATTGGTGTCATCCAAGTCAGCCTGTGTCCTGTCAAACCTTTTTCTTTTCTTTGGTGGTGTGGTTTTGATAGGTTGCTATCTTATTCTTTTTTCTGGATGCTTCCTTATATAAGTCCTTACTTGACCTTTATTAAGTGGTGTTGTATCAGTTGTAACAGTCTGACTTCTTGTTCTTTGCTTCTTTGCTGGAGGTGGAGATGGAGGTGCATCAGATTCATTAGCCTTTGTATCTGATTTCCTTTCTTCTAGTTCTTTACCGATCTTGCCATGTTCATCAATTTCCTCTTGTTGATCATGTTCTTCCTCTTCAGTAACCAATAGAATCTTCTTGAGATTCTTAACCATTTTATCTTTCCTTTTTATAGTCTTCTTTACTTTTAGGCCATGTTTTATCTTAGATTTGGCCTCTTCATATGTACCAAACCTTGGTTGTTTCTTATCAATGGGATCATTGAGTAGTGCCTCAATTGCACTTGTAGCTAGATCAATAGTGATCTCATAGTCTAATGATGATAACCAAGTAGTTCTTGGTACAACCAGTTTGATGTGTGTGAAGTCTGTGTCTACCATGAAACATATTTCATATTTGTGCTTTTCAACTAGTTGCTCAAGAATCCTGGTTCTTTCCATCATCTTTTCCTTGAACTCAAGGAAGTATGTAGACATTACAAACTCAAAGTTGTCTCCTAGTGACTTAATTAGTTCAATAATTTGTTGGGTCACCAGTTTGGTAGATTCCCATACAACTTTTCCTACTGAAGGAAAGTATTCTTGAAAATAAAAAAATATACACATAATAAGTGATCCAAACTTACATGTGTTGCTCTTTGAAAACCTGATTTTGATCATATTTTCATCTAGTTTTTTCAATAGGATCTCACAAAGATCCATCTAAATTCCCTTTGTTACAATCTTGTAATCTATGCTTACTACTATTGTAGAAATGTTGTTCATTCTGCTAGCTTGAAAAAATTTGTAACCAATAACACATGCACCAAATTTTAACTCTTCGTCGGTGATAGTGTTTACTTTGAGACCTTTGTTGTCTCCTTCTGCATTTGTGATTTTTGTAACTTCTTTCATGGATGGATGCTTGTGTGCCCTAGGCTTGTCAGTTATCAGATAACCAGTGACAACATGAAGAAAATCATTTGTTATTTTCTTGGGTTGGTTTAGCCATAGTTTGTTGTCAGGCATCCTGCTCAAGACTATCTTAATCCATTCTGTCTTGAATTCCCTCATGAATTGTAGGGAATTTGTTAACCCTTTGACCTCCAAGTTTTTATGTTCTTCTTTCAATTTTCCTTCAGCATCACATAGCTTCTTATAAGCTTCATCCATTTCTAAATCACCTATCTCTGCAATCTTGCAGTGAATGTAAGACCTAACATCTTCTATGAGCAAAACCCATGGCGGGATTTTTGAAAATGTGCCAGCTTCATCAGGTTTTGATGCAATCTCTAGATAGATCTTGTATTTAGGTTCTACACATGTGTTGTTCTTGATTAGTTTCACCACATTCTTCAACTTAGTAGTTCTTGATGTAGTTGCCAGTGTTTTCCAAGTATTTAGGGTTTTCTTGAAATTTAGGGCTTTTATTAACAAAATAGTAACAAATATATTTCAGTGTCTTTGTTACTTACTTTGATTCATAATGGTGATGAGGATTCTATTCTTTGTATGCTAAATCAATCTATAGACACCTCTACTTTCTTCTCTTGAATCACTTTGATGTCATTCTTCTTTCTCTTCAAATCGCGGGTAAAAAATGAAGTTGTCCCATCGACTATTTATAGAATTTTTGACCTAAGTCTTTGCAATAAATTCTCAACAACTCGTTGGGATGTGAAGACGGGTTTCATCAGGAGGATATTTCAAATCATCTTTGGTGAAGACATGTTGCTTTGGTCGCTTGTTAACCATTTGATTTTACCAATGGATATCAATATTCTGTCACAACCACTTTTGATTTTTTCTTTCTTATCGATGGTCGTCGAGTTACACTGGTAGTTTACCATTTTTACTAGTTGACCAAAAATTTCTAGTAAGTGTGAATAACTCATTATTGTGTTCATCGACGATTTTTGGTAAGTTATTACTGACGGTGTTGCTTTCTTAGATTAGTAACAAGTAAAGTAGTATGCATCTTTGATTTATGCATATTTTTACTATCTATCAATTTATATAATGGAATTGATGAAAAATATAGCTTGGTATAGTGCAGTTCCATACTTACTTGTTCATCTTAAGTTGGGTTGGTGGTGTCACCGGATCCATTCGATGGGGTGTCACCTTTTGCATTGCTTGGTCCAGCTTCATCATTTCTTGAAGCTTTTATCCACATTTTGTCTCTTACCCTCCAGATATCTTCAATGGTGTTACCATTGGGATATGTGCTTGTTTATGTCAATCTATCTTTGCAATCTTTCTTGAGATGACCAACTTTATGACAGTGTAAGCATGCCATTCCGGGGTTTGACTAGCCTCTAGAACTTTTGGTCCATGCTCTCATGTAGTTTGCAGTGGTGTGACCATATCTACCACATGCTGTATAGTTTGTCCAAGTGTTGTATTCCCATACATATTGATTACCGATTCTTTTTGGCTGATAAGGAACTTCCTTACCTTTTGGCTTCCATGCTTGCCTTTTCTTTTTCCAGCATTCTTCGGATGTGTGCCCATTCATCTTGCATGTAGGATAGTATTTGTCCATGTAGGTTTCCTTCTTTGGCTTTTCTATCTTGCTCTTGCATTCATAAGCCTTATGTCCTTTCTTGTTATATTTATAATAGAGTCCTATGAATGAAGATGTAGATGTAGATTTAGGAGTACCTTTCATTTTACCTCTACATGCATTTGATGTGTGCCCTTATGTTCTAAAGTGCTTGCATGTTAGCTTCCTTGGTCTTGGATTTTCATAGACATTCTTTGGATTTGATGATTATCCATTTTTGGTAAAGCCTATACCGTTGTTGTTGATGACTCTTCTTTGTCCTTCAAGAAATTCATTCATTCTTTTATTTCTTTCTTCGGCCTTTCTGATAATCTCATTATGCTATTGGTGAATTCTAACCTCATGCTTTATCTTTTCATTTTCTTCTCTTAGTTCACCGATAATCTATATTCTCTCAATGAGTTCCACATTTATTCAGTTTGCTTCTTGACTCATAAAGATAATTTGATTTTGTAAGATCATGGTGATGCGCATGTCTTTGAATTTCCATTTCCTCTCCCTATAGTTTCTCTGAAATCTTCCTTCTATCATCAATATCAAGCATTCTTTCTATTTCAGCTTGTGTGACAGAACTCATCACATCAATCATTCTTACCATCTGGGTCTCTTGACTAATTTGTAGCATCTTTATTTTCTTTGTCAGATGTAGGTTGATCTCCTTCAGATTTTTGATATTCTCTTCTGATGTATCTAATACATTACTTGCATTTGATCCTGAAGATTTAAAGAAATCTGGAATCTCTTCTTCCTGATAGTCTATTTTATTGTTCCTAGTAGCCATACCTTTTCTTTCATCCAACAACTCTCACATCTTGATTCTTTCTTCTTTATACTATTCATAGAACATCTGTATCTCAAGATTTTTGTTCTCAATATTATTATCAAGTTTGTACTTCTCCATTGTATGATCTTTGCTCTTAAGCCTTTAAGCTTTTCAAGAAGATACTTAGCTCTGATACCAATTGTTGGACTTAATGGGAAGTAGTACTAAGAGGGGAGGGGTGAATCAGTACCTCTAGAAATTTTAACACTTTACTCAATTTATCATTAATGATCATTCAATTCTGATTTACCAACCATTACTGTTATTCTTTCTTATGCATATATTATTTTTTCACAATCTTTAATAGTTTTCAATCATTCATAGAAACATTCATGAAATTGACAAACACATAACACAAGATATGGTATCACATAAAACTCCTGTTAGGAAGTAAAAACTGAGGTGGGGATGGAACCCGCAAAAATTCACTATCTACAGAATGGAAGGGAGCTGGTTAAGGCTTACAATTTGATCACTTCTGATGATCTACCCTGTTAAGAGTATTAAGGTGGAGACCTGTTAAGATCTACTCTGTTAAGAGCTTTAGCAACACTGATTTGACTGTGCAATTAGTTATGAGATTTACAATAGGATGGTTAAGCCCACCTTTCTTGAAAGGATTTCATTAGTGTACTACAATTTTTAGAATGAGTACAAATGTTGACCTAATTGTATGCAATCTACCATTGCTGATTTACAGATCCATTAAAACCTTTACAATAATAATATCACCTTAAGTGATTGATGAATACCTTTTCTCTGCTTGTCGGTAGCCTCTGTTCTATTCTTATAAACTGATTTGAATATGTTTCTGTTCTTCTAAATGAATTCTTTGTCTGGTCTTTAGTTTCTCTTCATGGATACTATCTTCATTGAACAACAAAAATTCTTAATGGATTGAGCACCTATTTATACAAGTATTGACCTATCTTAGAATTTACAATTTACAATGTTAACTCTCAAATCCAAGGTTTACAACTTGACCTTGATCTTTAGTTTGCATGTTTTAAAATAGTAAAATAAATTAAAAAAATAAATATTACATTGCTTCCTCCATACATAATGGATTTAAAAGCAAATCAAGAAGTTATAAATACAACTTCATTGATTTATCTGACATGGAAAGTCAGATCCACTTTTTAAAGGTTGTAACTGACTGTCAGTTCTTGGTTGTCAGTTTGAACTTGCAGTCTATCGATGTTCCTTGACTGAACTAATCATTGGGTTCCCTATATCTATAAGTTTCCTCTCTTTTTATACTGTCGGGTAGTATTGTTGTTACTCGTCATGTATTGTTTACCTTTTTATCATCTGGTAACATTTTAACAGTGTTTGTCGGGTAACATTAGCATCGGATAGAGTTGTGCCCTATCTGTCAGTGTAGAGTAAACTGATGGTGCAGATCATGTTTTTCTCTAAGTATACTAATGGAAAAATATAATGCCTTCAGTATCATGTGCTAAGTCTATCATAAGCAAAAATAAGGAAAGCTACCCTGGGGTTCGGAGTGAGGCCTCACATCCTCCCCCTAGGCTTTAACTTCCTCCTAGATCTCATCAAAAAGATGGGGATATTGTTCTCTCATCTACACCGTGTCCTCCCATGAAGCTATAACCTCATCATAGCAATCACACTGAACTCTAACCTAGTCCAGCTCTTAGCCTCGAAGGCCTAGCATTCGGTGTGCCAAAATACGAATAGGCTCCAATGCTAGCTGCCCATCCAACTCCACCTATAAGGCATCCCAATATATCATGTGAGACTCATCATAAATATATTTTCTCAAAATAGAAACATGAAACACATCATGGATGCATGACAGGCTAGGTGGCAATGCTAGACGATAGGCAACTGGTTCTATCCTCTCCAATATCTCAAATGGTCCCACAAGTTGAGGTGCAAGCTTAGAGCCCTTTCTAAAATGGATTGGACTCTTATGAGGCCGCACTCTCAAGAAGCCCATGTCTCTGACCATATAGACCTAATCTTCCCTCTTTGCATCGGCATACTTCTTCTGTCGATCTTGCGCCTCTTGAAGACACTGCCTAATCAGGGCTACCTGTTGCTCCATCTCTAGAACTGACTGAGGTCCAATGGTAATCATTTCCTCAATCCTATCCCAACTCAAAGGTGTCCTACAAGGTCTACCGTACAAGGCTTGATATGGTGGCATACCCAAGGATGAATGATTCCCATTATTATAGGAAAACTCTAATAAATGTAGGTACTCCTCCCACTTAACTTGATGGTCCATAACATACATATAGAGCATATCCTTGAGCACCTGATTAACTCTCTTTGTTTGACCATCTGTCTCTGGGTGATAAGCTATGCTAAAATTGAGCCTGGTGCCCAGAGTTGTCTGTAATTCTCTCCAAAAAGATGATGTGAAGAGAGAATCCCTATTAGAAATTATCTTATGAGGAATGCCATGTAGTCTCACAATGTCTCTCAAGAAAACCTATGCCACAACTAGAGATGTAAAAGTGGTATGGACAGGTGAGAAGTGGGCAACTTTGGTTAACTTGTCAACTATTACCAAGATGACATCATGATGACAAGATGACATAGGGAGACCGATAATGAAATCCATGGATATAACATGCCACTTCAACATAGGTACCTCATGAGGTAGAAGGATCCCTCTAGGATAACCATGTTTTGCCTTAACCCTCTAGCATTCAAGGCATCGAGCTACTAACTCACGAATGTGTTGCCTCATGCCTGGCCAATGATAGAGTTGCCTCAAATCAGCATGCATCTTCTTGACTCCAGCATGCACTGCATAAGGGGCTCTATGAGCCTCTGGAATAATAGTATTGTGGAAATCCCCTAAAGAAGGTACATAGATACATTCTCTATGATGTAATAGTCCATTGGAATCCAAGAAATACTCTAAGAATCTCCCCTCAAGGGGTCTCTAAGATCAGATCAACTGACAAACCTCTACATACAACTCATCCTCCTACAAATGATGTAGTATAAAATCTCTCAAATCTATACCAGTGATCATGGATGATAACTCATGTCGCCTCCTACTCAATACATCAATGACTACATTCTCCTTCCCTTTGATATAATGGAAATCAAAGTCATACTCACATAAGAACTCCATCCACCTCCTCTGCCTAGCGTTAAGGTTCAGCTGAGTGAATATATACTACAAACTTTGATGGTCTGAATGAATCTCAAATCAATGTCCTAAGAGGAAGTGTCTCCACCTTACTAATGCATGCACCACTACCGCAAGCTCAAGGTCATGGGTAGGGTAATTAAGCTCATGTGTCTTAAGTTTCCTAGACTCATATGCTATAGCTCACTTATCCTGCATAAGTACTACCCTCAAACCATCTACGGATGCATTAGTGAAAACCATAAAGGCCCTCTTGCACTTCTTTGTCCATTCAAATTTATTTCCCTTTCACTAAAGGGATGTGATAGGATGAGCCACAATAGAGAAACCCTCAGCAAATTGTCTGTAATAACCTGCGAGACCCATGAAACTCCTAACCTTAGTCACAGTAGTAGGTGCTGACCAATTCATAATGACATCAATCTTTGATAGGTCTACTAAGATCCCATCACCTGATATCACATGGCCTTTTTATCTGACCTCTAATCTGAAGAAGGCACATCTTGACAAGCTTCCATACAACTGATTATCCCTCAAACATTGTAAGACTTTCCTCAAATGTTCCTCATTCTCCTTCTCATTATGAGAATATATCAATATGTCATCAAGGAATACCACCACAAATTTGTCAATGATGGTGCAGAATACCCTATTCATGAGGCTCATGAATACAGCTGGGGAATTTGTAAGACCAAACAGTAAAACTATGAACTCATAATGTCCGTATCTAGTTCAGAAAGTTGTCTTATGGATATCACTTTCCATGATTCTCAACTGATGGTACCCTAATTTAAGATCTATCTTGGAGAACACATAGGCACCCTGCAACTGATCAAACAAGTCATCAATCCTAGGCAGTGGGTACCAGTTCTTAGTGGTCAATTTGTTCAACTATCTATTGTCAATACACAACCTAAGTGATCCATCCTTCTTTTTGACAAAGATAACTGGTGCACCCCAAGGAGAGACACTAGGCTATATGTGCCCCTTCTCAAGGAGCTCCTCTAACTGAATCTTGAGCTCATTAAGCTCATTAGGGGACATCCTATGTGGTTCTTTAGATACTGGTGTGGCTCCTGGAACAAGGTCTATGTGGAAATGAACTGCTCTATGGGGAGGCATACTGGGTAGTTCTAAAGGAAACACATCTATGAACTCTTGTAACATAGGATAGTCATCTACGGAAGTTTCCTTATCTTCTTCCTCTTCCCTATCACTAATAGAGATGGCAAATAATTGGCACCCCTTTTGCATTCTCTTCTTAAGCTGCATAGAGGAGATCATACGGATGGATACCGGCCTTTGAACCCCTGAAATTACTGTAGCCATGCCTTCATCATCCAAGAATTCTACCCTCTTTTTCCAACAATCTAGCTTGGCCCTATGGGCATAAAGCTAATCCATGCCAAGTACTACCCCATAGGATCCAAGAGGTGTGATATGTATATCTGCTATGGTAGTCATGGTACCAATATAAATCTGGCAATCCTTAACTAAGGAGGTGATAGGTACTCTAGAACCTGATGCTAACTCTACTATGATTGATGCTTCAGGTATGATCTCTATGGGATCTACCCATATCTCCAATAGTGGGCTCTGATGTGTAGTACGCTGACCACCTCCCTGAGGGCAATCCCTAGCCAAGTGCCCCATGGCACCACAAGAGTAATATGGTCCTCGAGTATGAAACTGGGTACCCTGGGGTCTAGAGAACTGTGAGCCCTCTATCCTTCTAGAACCACTAAAACCACCCCTAGAGGACTGTTGAGTCCTAGCTGGGGGTGTAGATGATTCCTATGATCTCTGGTCCCTTCTAGGACCCTATGCCTGCCACTGTTTGGCCTTGGATCCCTGTTGCCCCTGAGGAGCCCTCTATCTCTATCCATGATGTGACCGCTGTTGAGGTGGAGGGGGTTTGTAAGACCCCAAAGAATGTCTGTTATTATTGTTACCCTTCCAATGTGATTTCTGATACCCTAAACTATGTGGTATGGAATTTCAGTTCTAAGACCGATCTCATGCATCCTGTCCCCTACCTTGAATCTCCTTGGCAATCAAGGCCTTTTCTATAGCCTCTCAAAGGTTCCCTGGTTCTTCCATGCGCACTGAACCAGATAAAGATGCATTCAACCCCATTACAAAGCGGTTGACCTTGATCTTCTAGTCCCTCATGTAATCTACATAGGGTAGAAGCTCCAGGAACTTAAACTCATACTGTGTAATGGTGAGTCCTCTCTGCTGAAGCTCATGGAAATCATCTATCTGTCATTCTCTATAGTTCTTAGATAGGTAATTTTCTATGAATCTCTCTAAGAAGGTGCTCCAAGTGAGGGTGTCAATAGCCAAATTACTCTTTAACTCCTATGTCCTCCACCAAATAGTTGTTGAACCTCTCAACAAGTGGATATCAAAGCATGCCCTCGTATTGCTCCCATAAGGGCGCAATCCAAAACACCTCTCGAGGCTCAAAAGAGAATCCTCAGCCTCACTCCCACCTGTGGCTCCTAAAAAGGGTGGTGGGTTAAGGCGTATTAGTTCCTTGATGTGGTCCCCTGTGTCACGGGGTACCCTCTCATAAGCTAGAACCACTACCTCTGGAGGTGACATGTGTATTGACTCACCCTTGTGTTCAGCCTATTCCTTCATAATCATGGGTGGGGAACTCCTACTACGCTCACGCACTACACCCCTAGGCCTTGCTTGTTGATTTCCCTATGGTATCCTATCCAAAATGATCCCAACCAGATTCTAAAGAGCATTAAGTACCTCTTGGTTGGGGTTGGGGGGATGTTTGGGAGGAGGTCCTTTCCCCTCTCTAGCACCCCCTACATCCTGTTCTATTTGAACTCATATCGGAGGGGTACGTTTACGACCTCATCCATGGGTGTGAGGTTGCCATGTTATAGTAGGCATCCTACACATATATGAAAAGGGTATAAGTTACAACATATTGTTGTAGCTTTAAAAGAATTTTTTAAGTTGTTGAGTTTGTCTTTCCTAAGTTTGAATTTGTTCGATGTGGTTGAAACAATGTATTTTAAATTTTGTGACACATAGTGGGTTTAAGGTTCCAATGTTGAAACATGGCTCTGATACCAAGTGTCATGCCCAAAAATTTTGCGTCCAAAATGCAACAAATTTTTTTTTTGAATGGTTAAAACAATGTCTAAAGGATCACAATCAAGGGTTTATTAAGCATGTAAAGTTAGATCTACATCTACCCAAGATTACTAGGTTTCAATGCAATGATAACACTTGTAGGGTCAACGGGGATCATGTCCTTATGACAACATCCCTCAACCCTGGAAAAAAATAAATAAATATAGTTTTAGGCTGAATGAGTTGACTAGGTGGGGTAGCATAAACCATCCTAATAAGTGCTTAATAACATTTTTGGAAGATGAATTAACCATTAATTATAATTCCTTTGATTAGATATACTAATGTTTCCGATACTTGATAAAACCTAGAACACTAGATTTCAACATTACAAGTGTCTCCACAATAACACTATTTTTATGAAGGCCAATATACTGGCCACATATATTGGTCTCATAAAAATAGCATTATCGGGTTTTAAAAAATCATTTTCTTTGACTATTTAATTGATGGCTAAATTAAATTTAATATTGTGTAGTAAATTTAATTAACAATTTAAAATTCAAGGCTTGAAAATCTGGTTATGAGATAAAAAACAAATTAATGTTGAGTCTTAAATTTCAATAAGTTAAACTAAATTAAATAGCTAATATTTTAATACCCTGGATTCTTGATCCCAATTAATCCTCTTTTATAAGTCGATTCTAATATAGGTAATAACATTTAAAATCCGCTTGTTGAGACTAACTATACAAATAGAGTAATTATTTATAAATCAATTAATTTAAAAGACGTCAACTTTTAAATTTCTAATAATAATTAACTTAGTTTAAAATGGAAATTTATTAATTTAAATATCTCAATGTTATTTCACATGTTATAATATAAAAATATTACACCCACCAACAATTTTCTTCAGTCAACTTATTAAACAAATAAGAAATGAATCTTACAAAAAAAACACAAATGAATTACCCTTTTAGAAACAAATAAATAAAAGTTTCCCACTAAAAGTTACTAAAAAAAAAGGAATAAAAAAAACCATTTTCCCTCCTAGATTTTGCAATAGGGTTAGGGTCTATTGGAATTATATTGTGAATGTAGTATTGAGAGGAGAGGGGTGAATCAGTACCTCTAAAAATTTTCTTGGTTAGCCCATTAACCCTTAGTCATCGATTTGTAAATTATCTTATCTAACTGTTCATCTTTCTTTATGCATATGCAATCATAACATAAGTTCTTTAATATGTAACCATACAAGAAACATTCATGAAAATAGATAACACATGACACAAGATATGGT
>MU227381.1:2001791-2032413 GCA_018584345.1 Thuja plicata | reverse complement strand
ATATATATATATATATATATATATGCATGTTTTCAAATTTACAAAGAATATGTAGAAATATATGTTATAAATATTTACATATGTAAACAGAAATGTAAATATTTAATATTATATACGTATGTTGTTCCTTATATATTTTTGTAGAAAACTAACCAAAAATATTTAAATTTACAGAGAATGTAAAAATACATGCTATAAATATTTACATATGTAAACAGAAATGTAAATATTTAATAATGTATACGTATGTTGTTCATTGTATATATTTGTATAAAACTAACATAAATATGTAAATACATATTTCCATTTAGAAATACATTTTGAGTAACTAAAAATCTGCATGTTTTTAGGAGTATCTAAAAATCAGAATGCTTTTTTAGGAGTAACTAAAACTCAAAATATTTTTAAGAGTAACTAAAAATCTGAATGTTTTTAGGAGTATCTAAAAATCAGAATTTTCACATTTCATGATTGTTTATTTAAAACTAATTTCTAGATTTAATATCTAAGTGAAAATAACAAACACTTGTAGAGATGCAAATCATGTATATGCATATACAAATTTTATTGAACCTTTTTATTCTAAGTGAAAATAAAAATTTAAAAAAAAACATATGAAAATGTAAAAATTTATACACAAAGGCAAATTTCCATTAATCTAAATTTTCCATTGAATCTTTGCATTTCTTTGCATCTCTACTCCAAACATTTTTCTCTATTTTCTCATTTCTTGGCTATTCCATTTACATAAGAGAGGAAGAAATACATAGCTAACAATTTCAAATAATCTTTCTAAGTTCTTTTCCAAGTAACATGGCTTAGAAAACTTATACATTTAAAATGCTTTTCTTCTAAGTAGGAAATACAAGAATTTTCAGCCTCCAAGTCTTGATACAAACACTCATAAAACAATATCTCTTCTCCTTCTTTGCCTTCAACTTTTACTTCAAAGAACTATAAATCTCCAAGAGAAATCAGCAAAAGGGAACATACACAAGGAGACCATGGCATGCTTACCTCCCAACCTAGGCCTCTTAAGAGGCCACCCCCAAGCTTGGCGAACCAAATAAAGGTGGGTTACAAGCATACAAATTAAACAAATGCAAACAAACAACACTCACAATGACTCCTAACCAAGGCTTTCACAATGGCTCTCTCATGACCCTAAATGGGGTGAAGTGGACCAAATACCCATGGGAGAAGGCCAAACCCAAAAGATATAACCAAACCCTCACAAGGCGTACAAAAACTCCATCTCAATATCAATCCCATAAATATCAAAATGCCCTTATGACCCCCAAGAGAAGTAACAACAAAGGATGGCTTCATGGAGCCCATACTCCATGATTTTTCCCTCTCCTCCTTGAGGAGAGACTCTACACCAAAGGGTTGTCAAACTCCTCCACCCCAAGGCTACTCTTCCCTCCCAAGGGTGAGTGGACCTTGAAACAAAAACTCTCATTAACAAAACAAAAACAAGAAAGAAAACACCAACAAGAACATGATTCACACAACAACATAAAACACAAAGACATCCTTACATTCCTCAAGCACACTGACACAATTCCTTCATTTTCATTACAACACAAAATGCAACAAGTAGAAAAAAATGCAAGATGTCCACCAATCTAGTTCCAAGCTTATGGCAAATGAATTTTGTTGAAGACACTCCTTAAAGTCTAAGTCCTCCTTTTCCAAGCTTCACCAAGTCTAGCGAAGTCTCTAAGTTAGAGAGTGGGTGTTCAAACTCTCCAACATGGAGAGTCCCCAGTAAAAATGCCACTAGAAAATCATGGGGAAAAGGAAATCTTCCAATTGGTCTCTCTTCCCTAAGTCTCTAACAACTTTCCAAAATTGGATCCAAAAATCAGAAACTCAAAAAGGTGAGTAAGGTCTTTACATCAAAATGGAAGAGTGGTCTTTCCAAGATCAAGCTTCCCAAGAGTTGATTTTCGTCCAACTTGGGAAACCACCTTTTGGAAGGGTCTCTTGATCAACCAGAGGCTATCCTAGGGTTAAAATGACCCTTACCTATTGGTATAACAAGTGGGCTACCTAAACATGACCCCAGCACACCCCTAGGCACTTTTTAACCCCTCCAAAAATCCACTACAAGGGTACTACGAAATTCAAATGAAATGACCACACCTCCATCTCCCAAACCAAGGTATGGATACGGGGATTCACTAGTGTACTTACCTAGGTGGGTGGAAAACCATTCCCAAGTTGACATGTCATGGTCTTAAGTACATTCACAAGTGTCAAGTGACACACACAAACATTTACACATCACGAGACACATGTCATATCCACTTGGGCATAACCACAAGGAAAATAAATATGAAAATAAATTTAGGGAATAAATTCCAACAATCAACCATTTACGTTTACAAGTTAAATCACGATACAATGAGGTCTTGTCTCTCATTATACACAACTTTGGCTTGAACTGAGTTCACATATACCTATGTTTGGTTCCTGGGATTTTAATACCATGGTCTCATACCTGCACACTAAATCCAAATATCAGTAGCCCAAGGAGATAAAATATACTTCATAAAGAAATAAACAGTATTCCAAACCTTAAGGAAACATCTTCATATTAAATGTATTACCTAAGGTCATAAGCAATAATAATTTTCATTTAAGAATATAACATAAAGTAAGATCCACTTTGCATGATAATTCAATTAAATGTCAATTTTCTAATAATCCTCATATCATCAATAATCGATCACATAATCATAATGTTTTTCCAAATCAAAAGTCTCAAAATAACAGGTCCAAAATAGAAACATGATATAGTCCATCGGGTGCATCATAAAGTATCTAGTATCCAACGTTCCAAAATTATCAATCCAAGACATAAAACATAAAATCCATAAATTTCATAGTGCATCAAAATATAATATATCATGTGCTAAGTCTACCATAAGAAAAAATAAGGAAAGCTATGCTGGGGTTCAGGGTGAGGCCTCATAGGTTCATTTAGTTTATTCTATTATCAATATTTACAAAGTTCATATCAATAAAACAAATAATTAGATGAATAAATATATTGTAAAACCCACACATACATTGATAGATGCACATTTATATTATTTTTGGATTCACAAAAATTGTCTCAACATCCAATTATTTTTTACATGTATGATTTTCTCTTTTATCTGTTATACTTGAATTTAGTCTTATATCATTTACCTTAGTTGAAGTTCCCTTTTCTATACATTTCATTAAAGTTCATGATGAGAAATAAGTAATTCATTAAATATAGAATTTGACTTCCACAAATGATGATCTACAAATTTTTACCTTTAAGGTAAATGTAACTTATGACCAAGGGAGGTGTTGGATAAATTTAATCTGGTTAATGAAGGTATGCATTACCAAGATATAGACATGGATTTGGGTAAGATATAGGATACTATTTTGGGACCTTCTAGAGGTAGAATTTCAGGATACTTCCCCTTCACCACCCAAAAATGTGTATATATGTACTAGATACAATATTCCTAGGTGTGTCCATATATGATTATATATTTGGATATGGTACAACACCCTTGTTGTATTCCCATAGTTTCATGCTCATCATAAATTTCAAATACTAGGGCATAGTTGGTTTTCTTGATGGTCACTTTTCTATATCCATATAAATTATGAAAATAGATCAGGTTATAGCTTTCAATTCAATAAGAAAGTATATGAGAACACAAAAGGGAATTTTTTTCATATTTATGGATACTAAAATGTTAAAATAAAATTATGTGAACTATGTTCACATACCTTCTAGGATTAAATTAATAACAGTGTGTGGATTTTCCTCATTATTATATTTTCCCATTAAAACTTATCTAAGTTTAGCCACATTTTTTGTCTTTATAAGAAGCATTTAAGATAAGGATCATTATGGTTTGCCAAAATAATCAAAATCTCATATAACCATTTAAACTCTTAGTTAGAAAAAAATTTAAATATCCTTTTCATTAAAACCCATTTCGATAATTCATACAAAGGATTTTTGGTTCAAATTTGCTATTAATTTGATTTTTGAGGTTGATTCAATAGTGACACATATTTTTGGAGGCTTTGGGATGCATGCACACATGTAGTTTTTTTTGCTAAGGTTGATTTATAAATTACATAATTTAAGATGGATTCTTTTGGATCCACCTATTGTATATTAAAAATTTTAAGAGTTAGCTAATGAAAATTAATTATAAACAAAGTATTAAACTAACTAAATTCTCTCATACCTCTTATTGAGATAAATAAAGGCACCCTACTCCATTGATTTTCTCATTTTATCTTGAGAATGGATATGCTCTCAAAACACAACAATGAGATCCCAAATAGATTTCTAGATGGACAAGTGATTAACTAAGATGAAGTCTATATGGTGATCGAAATGAGAGAATTCAAGATAATATAATACTATATGCAAAACTAAGCTAAGTGTTGAATGGGATTAAACTATGTGGATGTCATACTAAATAAAAAACTATAAGAAACTATGATTGAAACAAGATCACTATAACCTATAGAAGAGAATTTTAGCATAATAACAATACACAAGTGATGGATTAAAATGCATGAGGAGAGGCTCCTATTTATATAATTTGGAGGGAAATGGATTTTTAGTATTGAATTTGAAATAATGGGCTATGATCCATTTGGATTGATGAGGTGGATGCCAAATAAGAAAGGGTGCTTGACTATGCAAGGTGATGTGTTCCTCACACATGTGTGAGAAAACTTGGGTGGATGGGAAATAAATTCCAAGTGAGAGATAAATGTAAGAGGAAAAGTGTGCAAGAGATGTGTAAGAGAACAAATAGATATTTATGAGAGATGGGTGAATTTAAAACTTTAAATTTTTGGGATTGTGCCTCACATATGGGAGACTAATTAAAATTTGGAGGAAATAGTTAATGAGGTTAGAAATGAAGAAAATAGAATAATTAATCAAGGATTAATTAGTTGGTAGAATTTAGGAAGATTTATAGGTTTTAGGCTATGGGTTTGTTTAATTAATTTAGGATGAACTAAACTATAGGCTTAAGTGGGAAAGGGGAATATTAAATTAATAAAATTAATTAAATACTAGCTAAAGGGAATAATTGTAAAACCAGAAAAAGGATGAATAAGCATATCTAGGTAACCACCAAACCCTAAACAACATGCAAACCTATCTAATCTAACATTAGAGCCATTGAAATGGGAATTCAAAAATAATATGCAAATAAAACATAAAAACTCCCTTCAAGTGATGCTCAAATGCTCTCCTTTCTTCTCCATAGATTATATTATGTTTCTCTTTGTCAATGAAAAAATTTACAAGTGTTGAAAAGCCAAACAAACATGATGCAGACAAAGGATGATCTTCTCTGTCCTGAAGCATATAGCAGACATGCCCCAAAATCTCATGAGATCATCAAACATGCAGAAGAAAAACCAAAAAATTGATCATGAACCATCCTGGATACTCTCATAAGTTCAGATGATATCATCAGATAGCATAGGAACATGATCAAAAAGAAAAATAAATGAAATATAAAACACTCACTGAAACAATGTGATCCAACAACCATTCTGATCTTTTTATTGCTTGTATTAAGTTTTATGTGTTTGATAGATTGATGTTGAAATAGCATCGATGAACTTTGACAAGTCTAACGATAGAATTAAATGATGATGAGGCATTGATGAAATTGGACAATGTGCTCAAATGATGATTTCGGAGAAGGCATTAATGAACTTGAAAATGCACCTTGGTAGACATTGACGAACATGACAATCCTCCTAGATTGATGATGATAAGGCATCGATGTACTTTGACAATGCGAGGGGATTGATTGAAAGAGAAGAGGCCTTGATGAACTTTGAAAATGCCCTATAATATAAATGTGTTTGCAATGATCTTGGATTGATTTAGAAATATTAGGAATGATTAGGATCGATTAGGATTGGTTTAGGAAGATAATCAATTCGGCCAAAATGAGAGAAATGCTAGTAATTGATGACATAGAAGAATGACACAATATTAGTGAATGATAAAGATCAAACACATAATATATAAGAAATGTTAAAAATGGGGAACAATCATTAAACCATTTTTTAGGTGTCTACATTTTCTAGGTAACCATTTGAATTCATGTCAGGTTCACCAAATGTAAGACCAGAAAAAGGAAGAATAAGCATATCTAGGCAACCACAAAACCCTAAACAATATGCAAACCTATCTAATATAACATTAGAGCCATTGAAATAGGAATTCACAAACAATATGCAATAAACACAAAAAATCCCTTCAAGTGATGCTCAAATGCTCTCCTTTCTTATCCATAGAGTATATTATGTTGCCCTTGTCAATGAAAAAAATGCACAAGTGTTGAAAAGACAAAATTGATAGCAAGAATACTAGGAGATAGTGGTTCTAACTTGAATAAGAGGATTGCATCTCAATTTATAGAAAATGAGAGACAATTTGAAGAATTAGAATGCATAAATCAATGCATAATGGAGGGAAAGGGATGAATCAAATTAATAGGAAATTGGAATCATAATTAGAGGAAAATGGATAGGGAAAGGTGGAAGAGCTCATTGAGCTAATTAATAGGGGATGAAGTACAATTAGAGGAGAGAATGTAAGAGTTCAATTTTTGAATTTAAAAACTCATTATTCCCTCAAATTAGGAAAATCCCATAATTCAAAAAGATTAGAAATTAATTAATTTAGGGAGACAATAGGAAAACGGAATAAATAAAATAAATTTATTTATTCGATTAGGATATAGAGATAAACTATGGGTTATTCATTCGAAGAGAGAAAATTAGTGAATCATTAGTAAAATCAAAGGCATTAATGTGCAATTGAATGGATTTTTATGACATTGATAAAGATTAGGATCAATTCTGATGATTCTAGAATAAGTTTAGGAAATCATGAGGCATCAATGAACTTTGATAGTGCTCTCGCGATAATTATTGGAAATGATATAATGGCGTCAATGAACTTGGATGACACTAGAGGATAAATAAAGATAAGGAGACATCGATGAACTTGGACAATGCTCCTAAAATGTGAAAATGACAGCGAGACATCGATGAACTTTGATATTTCTCTCGAAATGATGATTGATTATGAAATAACATCGATGAACTTTGACAATTCTATTGGAGGAATTAAACGATGATGAGGCATTGATGAACTTGGAAAATGTGATCAAATGATGATTTAGGAGAAGGAATTAATGAAATTAACAATGCTCCTGGGGAGACATTGACGAACATGACAATTCTCCTGGATTGATGATGATAAGGCATCGATGAACTTTGACATTGCCAGAGGATTGATTGAAAGAGATGAGGCCTTGCTGAACTTAGACAATGCCCTAGAATGATATAAATGAGTTTGGAATGATCTTGGATTGATTTAGGAAGATTAGGAATGATTAGGATCGATTAGGATTGGTTTAGGAAGATGATCAATTTGGCCAAATTGAGAGAAATGTTAGTAATTCATGACATATAAGAATGAAACAATATTAGTGAATGATAAAGATCAAACACATAATATAGAAGACATGTTAAAAACGAGGCACAAGCATTAAACCATTTTTGGGTTTCTACATTTTTCCCCTCTTTGATACAATGTAATTGTGAGCGTTGTGTCAAATAAAAATTAAAAATCATGCCCCAGTGGATCGATAGAATGGAGGTAGGATGCCCCCTCAAAAAATTGGGTAGAAATTGATAGGAAGACAATTTTTCAAAAACAAAAGTGATTGTTGGGATTGACGGAAGAAATGTTAGTAAAAAGGAAAGAGTTTTGGCTTTCATAAGTGAAATTATGTCACAAGAGCTTATTTTGATATTGCAAAACTAGATGCAGCGCATCATGGCATAAAGAGCCAAAGTGAGAAAGCCATCCTTTTGCATAAACAAATACGTTGGAGACAAAGGATGATCTTCTCCATCCTGAAGCATATAGAAGACATGCCCCATAATTTCATGAGATCATCAAACAAGAAGAAGACAAAGAAAAAACCAATCATGAACCATCCCGGATACTCTCATAATTTCAGATAATATCATCAAGTAGTATAGGAACATGACCAAAAAAGAAAAAAAATCAGTGAAAGATAAAACACTCACTTTAACAATGTGAGCCAACAACCATTCTAATCTTTTTGTTACTTTCACTAAATGTTCATTGTTTGATATCTTAACTTTGATTGACTGATTGGACGATTGATTGATAATTTGGATAGATTGATTGGTTGATAGTTAAGATTGAAAGATTGAACAAGTCCAAATAGATTGAAGGTTGAATCACAATATTTCAGCTCATGCTTGTGAGATCATGATTTCATTTAAGCACAGAATGATGGATCTTCCATGGATGTATGCAAACATGATGATTGTTACACAAAAGAAAGACAAGAATGTACAAATTTATTGCAGATTTTGAAGAAGCTTTTTAAATTCTTAGGATTTTTGAGATATTTGAATTTTTTTGTGATGATCTTTTTTCTAGAATTTTTACAATTTTTAGGATTTTTTCATGACTTTTTAATGCTTTTTATGGATTTTTTTTAGCATTGTATTTGATTTTTAAGGTCTTTTTTCAGGATCGTATTTGATGTTTAGAGATTTTTTTTAGGACGTTATTTGATTTTTTGGATTTTTTTCAGGACATTAACAATCACATGAGAAAGAATTGAAATTGCCCCCAATGTCTAGCAAGGCAAGGACATTGTGAAAGGAGAAATGGAATGGTATAAGGATGAAGGCAAAGGGTTACGTGCATTGGATCTGTTTAGGTGCCAAGGACTATCTAAGAAATGAGATAACATGTTTTTGTGCCAAGCAGAGAGACTAGTTAAGACAATGATAGGGTTTGGACATGATAATGCTTGGGCAATGTAATGATGCACTGAATGTCCTACAAGGAATGGACATGTCAAGAGGGTTATTCTTTGAAAATATATTTTGCATTGAACGTCCTTATTTTCATCAAGAACAAGAAAGAGATTTGGATAGGAAAATAATAGGACCTGGATATGGTAATGAAAGGGTAGGATTAGGAAAATGATAGGATATGGATAGGATATGCAAGATCAATCAGGGATAGGGGATATATGGATGTTGATAGGGTAGGCAATATAGACTGAAGGGATTAGGATAATGTAAAGCATATAGGACATGTGATGTTTCAAGGAAGATTTGTAACCATGTCAAGCTCAAAGTTGGGAAAAAGGGATAGGATAATGGACATGACAGGCATAAGATAATGGAGGACATGTTGGGGATAATGGAGGATAATGACATGAGTGATGGAGGATAACATGAATGAAATCTGCCCCAAAGTATAAACTACAAGAAGTTTATAGAATTACACATGACCCCTGTTTACCAAGTTTTCATCATGGTACTTACCCAAAGCACTTGTTTGCCAGGTTTTCATAATTGGAGGAAATTATTTCTCTTTATTTTATTTTTGTGTTACCAAGATGCCTATTTGCTAGGTTTTCATCAAGGCAACTTTTTCCTTTTTGCATTTTTTTTTGACTTTTTGACATTTTGGGAGAAAGTGGACGCATGACATGACATGGATAGATGACTCAAGCGCCTTACTCTTTGAATGGTTTTGTTTAAGGACATGTAATAGTGGACCATGAATATGAAAATATGCTCAAAGACATTGGTAGGGTAATGACAAAGGGATATGAAGTGGATGATTGGATAAGGATGGATAAGGTTTATGAAAAGGATTGGATATGATGGAGGAAAGGTTGGAAAGTAGGTCTTGGATAATGAAGGGAGTGGAAGAAGGCTTGATTTTGAATGGATGAAAATGGATGCAAGAAGAACATTGGAGCACACCTTGAGGGGTGATAGAGTGATGGAAGAAAATAAGATTTTGGATTTGGTGAAGGAATGGATATGGATTTTGAGACACAAGGACCCAAAATGTATTTGGATGATGGAAGGAATTTATATGGAGGGAGAGAAATTTTGGATGCCAAATTTAATTTTTCTTGGGGACTCTGTGCTTCAAGAAGCTTGTTGGGAATCCACATACATTTTGATTTTTCATATTTTTGTGGGTCCTTAGAATACATTGATTGCATAAGAGATTTAGGAACCAATATGAACTTTGATTTTTCTTTTTTCTCAATGGGCCTTTGTGGCCTTTTTGAAATTTCATTTTCTTTGTGGATCATATTTTTATTTTTTTGTACATGTCGATTATACTGGACATGTTGATCCTCAATAGCATGCAGATTACTTAACTTATGGAATTCATATTTGGCATCTAAATTTCTAGGAAAGGGAATGGGATTCGTGGATGGATATGAATGATGTGGAGAATTTTTGGATGTATGGAAGGTTCTCCAAGATGTGCGCCTTTGCTGACTTGCATGTGGGCAAGGGTATGTGGATTGTGATCTAGTGGAGGGAGGAATATATGAACTTAGGATGGATGGAAGGGTTGAAGGGGGAGGTATACATTTGAATTTGGATTTGGAAGGGATACCAATGCCTTGAGATTGATATTTTTTATTAAGACCATGGTCATGAAAATTTTCTTTGACATGGAAGGGTTCTAATACACCTTTTGCATGAAGGTTTAACCCTTTAACTTGATAATGCTTTGTTTGAATAGTAGGATACTTGCTACAATACATGAGTCCATTATTTTGATGGGTATATGGTATAGAAGGACTTTATAGGACCATGAGGTGGATTAGACTCAATAGAACTAAGGGAACCCATTTGAAGTGTAAGAGGTTCATGAACAACTTGCATAGATGTGCTTGGTTCACAAGGGGGATTTGAAGGTTTAGGACAAGGAGATAGAGGGATGGAAGGGTCTCGAGGAGGATCTGGAGGGATGATGGGATCTTGTGGTGGACATGAAGGTGAAGGGACACATTGATCTTGAATTTGCATGGGATCATAGAAAGAAATGGAAGGGGGATCTGGTGAACTATAACTGATTGAATGTTTGAAAATGATAAGTTAATGATCACCAAGCTGCAAAAGTAAATGCAAGACATTACATTAGTTAATGTATTGTATTGTCATTGATGTCAACTTGATATAGTATGATTATTCATACACATATTTTCATAAACTTGAAGAGATAAATTTTATGTGGTCGGTAAAACATAAAATTTATGTATGCATTGAGTGACAGTAAACACTGATGGACAATGCACATCGTCGAATAGTGAACATCGAGTAGTTCATAGTGTATACCGAGCACCGTAGTAACTGAGCAATTTTTACTAAGAAAGAACTATTTACAACATATATGAATTTGTCACTAAGCATAACTAAAGTCAATGACTAAGCTAACTAGATTTGATGACCAATCAGAACTGAAGTTCAAGAATGACAAAACTACTTAGCTGGCAAAGCTATATTTAAGGGATTGACTGATTGATTTCTTTATTCTTAATGACTAGTTAAAATAAAGCATGGAAGAGATTTAAAGTGTAGTTATCAAGGAGAGATCTACATAATAAAGCTAAAGTAGAGCTTTATGGGATAAAGAAAAGAATGATGAGTTTTACAGATCGAGAAGTGATCTACGAAAATAACAAGGAGATTGAGTAGCTAATCATGTCTATATAAAGAGACAAGTAATTAATTAGAAAAGTGAGGAATGTTAAGTATAATTATGGTGAAGATAGAAGTCTTCACGCAGATATGATCATACAAGTTGGAGAACAGAGCCAAATAATTATGTAGATACCAAGAAACAAAGGACATAACATTCACTAAGTAGAAAGAAGAAAGAATGAAAGCAAAGGAATCAAAGAGCATATTGATTAGAGAGGTATTATTGGACTAAAAATAGATATGAATATATGCAAGTTAAAGTTGTATTTTGAATAGATCATTTAATCTATTAGTTTAACCATTGATTCAAAAATCTTAACCGAGTGGGATTTAACAGTCCTTATTGTATTGAGATACTCAAGAGTATAAAAAGGTTTTCTTGTTGACAACATAGTGAGTGCTAGGTCAAAAGACAAACTACTAGTTTTAAGTCCTCTAAAAAGGTCACATTTAACAGTGTGTTGTAACCTTTAACATGGTTGGCTCTTCACCAAGCTCACTTTAGAAGAGTAAAAATTTTGGGTTACCAGTCCCAAGTGGTTTTTCCCTTAACAGGGCTTCCACATTAAAATATATATGTCAAATGTGTATTTCTCTCATTGCATTGATATTTTTCTTTACTTATTAGTGATACTAGATTAGTCAGTTAACACTAATTTTATTTACTACTAGTCGATAAAGTCTAGAAAAGATAAACAGTATATCTTACCGAGCCATTTATATTTGTTAAAGTTATTTAAGGCATACATCTTGATGGACTGAAAGATAACTAGAGGATATTATATTTGAGATGTAAGTTTTGGTTGTATATTTGGAATTATTTTAAGGCCACTGATTAACCCCCCCCTCTCAATTATTCTAACAATTGGTATCATAGATTTGGTGCTTGGAAGAAAATTTTAAAGGGACTTAAGATAAAGATCACAAGATGAGTAAAAGGGATGTGCCTAAGTTGAACAAAGACAACTTTTCATCATAGAAAAGTAGGATAAGACTTCATCTATCAGCTATTGGAAATGATGTCACACAATACTTGGATAATGAATATGTTGTACCTACTAGACCTCTGACTGATTGAGAAAGAAACATGAACACAATTCTATGATGATAGAACTTGCTTCTTCACTATCTGATGCTGAATTTGAAGATGTGAAATCATGCACCTCTGCAAAGAAAATGTGGGAGAAACTCAAGCTAGTACATGAAGGAGATGCAAATGCGCTGAGAGCTAAGACTGAAAGCCTAAGAGGAAAGTTTGATGACCTAAAAATTAAATAAGGAGAGAACATCACTCAATACAGTGACATAATCAAAGAGGTTGTTAATGCTATCCATGGAGTAGGAAGAGTACTCAAGGAAGAAATAGTTGTAAGTAAAATTCTAAGAACTTTATTGCATGTTTATGCTATTATAGTATCTGTAACTCAATAAATGAGAGTAGTAGCTAGTAACAATGTTACTCTTGATATTTTTATTGGTAGAATTATTTGATTTGAGATGAACAACTATGACAACAATGTCTTACCAACTATTGAGTCTTCATTCAAATCTTCTTTGAAAATAAGAAAATCTAGTCACAAACACACTATGAGAAATAATAGTGACAGTGATAGTGATGAACAAGAACTTGATGAACTTTAAGCACTAATGGCTAGGAGAATACATATAGGTAAAGGAAGGTATAAAGGTAAATTACCATTGGTCTATTTTAATTGCAAAGAAATTGGACATTTTGTTGCTAGATGTCCTAACAAGAAAAATGATAAAAGAAACAATGATACATCTTATGAAAATAAGTATGACATAAGTGATGACCAAGACTATAGAATAAACTGACACTCTAAC
The DNA here is from genome assembly GCA_018584345.1 of Thuja plicata. NCBI lineage: Eukaryota > Viridiplantae > Streptophyta > Pinopsida > Cupressales > Cupressaceae > Thuja > Thuja plicata. The sequence continues at coordinate 2,018,937 of MU227381.1, read as the reverse complement.
ATAAGAGATAACCGAGATTACAAGGACAAAGGCAAGAAGTATTGTTACCTTGTAGAGAAAAAAGCTAAAAATTCTACTACTGATTCTGATTCTGATGTTGAGGTTGTATATGTTGCTATGAAGGATGATTTGGACGAAGAAGAAAGGTATGTTGAAACTATACTCATATCTAAAGTTATAAAAAATGATGTCTGGATTATTGATATTGGATGTACTCATCACATGACTAGAGATAAATAAAAATTTGTAACTTCTGAGTATTATAATGGTGGATTAGCTAGGATGGGTAATGACCCACCTTTCCCAGTTGAAGGAAAAGGAATCATCATGTTGAATAATCTGATTAGATGTGAAAATGCACATTGGGTGAAAGGACTTAACTATAATTTATTGAGTGTTTCATAGCTGAACAACACAAGACATCAAGTTGCATTTGAGAACAAAAAGGCAATGATCTATAATGAAAAAGGAAAGTTGATCGGTACTGGTGAACAAACAAAAGGTAATCTATTCTATCTTGATGATATTGAGACCACTTGTTTATTGGGTAGAAATGAAGACATTTTTTTGTGGCATAAAAGGTTATGTCATGTGAATTTTGACAACATGGTTAAGATAAGTAAGAAAATAAAAGTGAGAGGCTTACCGAGCATTTCAAAGACTGACCATGTTATGTGCAAGAATTGTCAAAAAGGAAAAATGAAAAATTCTAGTTTCAAGAGAAAAACCTACACATCTAATGATATTCTAGAGTTATTCCATACTGACTTATATAGACCAATGAGAACAAAGATCTATTATGGTGATAGATACTTTATTCTATTTGTTGATGACTATTCTAAGATGATGACTGTCATATTCTTCAAAGAGAATCTGAAGCATTTATGATGTTCAAATGGTATAAATCTAAAGTTGAAAAGAAAAGTGGAAAAGAACTGAAATGTTTAAGATTAGATAGAGGAGGAGAATTTATTTCTAAATAATTCACTAACTTTTGTAATGAGCATGGGATTACAAGATAGGTTTCTGCACCAATAACACCACAACAAAATGAGATTGCTGAAAGGAGGAATGGATCAATTTTTTATTGTGCTAGAACATTAATGATCGAAAAAGGCATCACACAAACATTCTGGAGAGAAGTTGTAAGTACTGCTATCTATACACTAAACTGAGTTCAATTAAAGAAAGACACCAATAAGACACCTTATGAGCTATGGTATAGATAGACACCAAATGTGAGTTAATTTAGAATTTTTGGAAGTCAATTTTATATATTGAAAGATGATAAAAATGGGAAACTTGACTATAAAATTGATGAAGGAATATATCTAGGATATTCTACTAAAAGCAAAGATTATAAATATCTGAACAAATCTTCTAACAAAATAATTTAAAGTGCAAATGTTAAAGTGGATGAATTTTCTAAGAAAAATGATGAGGAAAGTAGAAAGGAACTGAAATATTACAACAGATTTGTCTACATAGAAGAAACTGACACCTTTCCTGAGCGATATGACAATGCAACTGAGCAACGGGCTGCACACACCGAGAATCAAGAAAATGCTCACAATGTTGAACCGAGTGATAATGAAGATCAAAATGACGATCAAAATGAAGAATAGAGATTTGAACCTGTACTTTCTCAATATGTCAGAAGACACCATCCATAGGACCAAATCATTGGAGACAAAAGAGATGGAATGAGAACAAGAAGTAAGTCACTTAACAATAGATGTTTGATTTGTAATTTTGAGCCTAAATCTGTTAATAATACACTTGAGAATCAAGAATGGGTTAGTGCAATGAATGAAGAGATTGAAAATATTGAGAAGAATAAAACATGGACATTAGTACCTAGACCAAGTGACAAAAATCTCATTGGTACCAAATGGATTTTCAGAAACAAACTAAATGAGAATGGAGAAGTCACAATAAACAAAGCAAGACTCGTATGTAGAGGGTATGCACAAGAAGAAGGGATTAACTATTGAGAAACCTTTGCACCCATTGCTAGACTAGAAGGAGTAATAATTCTACTTTCTTATGCTACTTTCAAAGTATTCAAAGTATATCAAATGGATGTTAAATATGCATTTCTGAATGGAATACCAGAAGAGAAGGTATACATTGAACAACCTAAAGGGTTTGATGATCCTAAAAAGAGGAACATGGTTTGTAAACTACACAAAGCCTTTTATGGATTGAAACAAGCACCGAGAACATGGTATGAAAGAATTTATTCTTATCTCATTAGTATTGGATTAGTTAGAATAAGTCACCTCATTAATCTATATTTCAAAGGAGAAACTGATGATAAGATTTTGATTGCTAAGATATATGTTGATGATATCGTAGTTGAAGGTAATTATATGCTATGCAAGTCATTTGTTGATGAAATGAGAAAAGAATTTGAAATGTCAATGTTTGGAGAGATCACATTTTTTCTTGGACTACAGATTCTACAACATGATGAAGGCATCTGGGTAAAAGCACAAAGTTGTGTCACATTTCAGGACCACTTATCAGCACAGCTAAATTTGAGTATTTCTAAATGAAAATTAATTTTTGTCAAACATATGGTCTAGCTAGATTCATTCTAGCTAAGCTATATAAGTGGTTAAACTTTTCCAATTGAAAATGTCTATTAAATGCATGTTTTATACCAATTACCAAGGAAATAAAATTATTTCAGAAAATAGATGTTTCAATAACCCCTACTCTTTTTAATGATATTTTAAAAAAATATAAAAATACCCTTTTGTAGAGCTCAAAGTCAAGATTATTGTCATATAAAGTTTATAATATTTTGATTAGATCTAATATATTTTAATTTTAAAACACAAGTAGGTATTTTAACATTCGAGAAGATGTTGCTTCAAATAAATAAAAAAATAGTAAATCATATCAAAAAAATTTAAAATTCATATTTAACACTAGAGGAGAGAGTCCTCTTCAAGAATATGTAATTTTTTTCTGAATGGTGTAGATTTGATAGGGGAAATTTGGAGGGAGATGAAAACTGTCGATTTCAGGTAAGTTCAACTTTGAGCAGTTATAACGGAGAAAATATACATTGAAAACCAATCTTTCTTCTTTTCTGCACTAGCTATACATTTTATCTATAACATATTTTGAAATCAGAGGGAAAATAGATTATTTGCATATACTTGTTTGGAGGGAACTAGACCCCATATTTTCAGCAATGGAAAAAAGGACTTCAAAAATTTAAAAACTATGTATATTCTTGTTAAAAAAAATTTAAAAAAATTATAGACATAAACTTAATCCCATTTTACACATTTCTTTAGTTTACATCATCCCCAAATTCTAAATACAAATGCCACCTTTTATGTCGTTAAAGTTGAACAGTTTGCATGTTGTGGTCCTTTTCCTTTATAAAAGTGTGACACAGGTTCGTACTTTTACCCATCTACATCACACAATCCAAATACATCAAAGAAGTTTTGAAGATATTTAATATGGAGGACTCCAAACCAGTTGGAACACCTATGACAACCAAATGTAAATTAATAAAGGAAACAAGACAAGTAAGGTAAATCAGACCTTATACAAATCTATTATTGTCAAACTATGTATGTTGTACACACTAGACCTGATATAGCACATACAGTTGGTATAGTTGTGAAATTCTCTGCTAATCCTAATGATTCACACATGACTTGTCAAAATAATTTTGAGATATCTGAAGAATACTGAAGACTATGGTTTGTGGTACAATAAAGAAGGCAAATTTGAGCTACAAGTTTATACTGATGTTGATTGGGCTAGAAACATAGATGATAGAAAGAGCACAATAGGAGGAGCATTCTTTGTGGGTGACATATTTGTCACATGGATAAGTAAAAATAAAGGATGCATATATCAATCAAATGTAGAAGCACAATATCTAGCTGCTACTGCAAAATGCTCTAACATTGCATGGATAAATCAATTTTTGAAAGGTATGAATGAATAAATTCTGTTATTAATAACTGAGAGGGGGGGGTGAATCAGTGGCCTCTAAAACTAATCCTTAAATAATCCATTTAAACTTATGACCACAGATTATGTCTCAATTATCATCTATCCTACAAGATGAATGCCATGAAATACTGTTATCAATTTACTACTTGTCGAATTTCTCTGTCACACCTTCTTCTATATGTTTATCTATAAGCAGTCACCGATTTACCGAAACACAGTAAATATGCAAAGTATTGTAATGCCCCAAAATTAGCATCTTTCAACCCTAACTAATTTTTTTGCATTTGTCATTCTTTTGAATCATCAAAGTCCTATTGTACTAGGCAATTCTGAGTTTTGGCTGACTCTACTCGACCTAAGTGTCAAATGCAAAAAATCTTAAATCTGCATTAATCATAACATTATATTTAATTCCTAAATATCTATTGGATAAACAAACCCTATGATTGAATTAATTTAATTATAAAGTCCTAGCACTTTAATTAAATTAAATTCACCCCTTTTAGCTAAAACACATAAAAAGGAATTAAATAATATTTAATTATTAAATAAATATCCTCATTTCAATAATTGAATTTAATTATTCAGATAATTGAGAAAAAAATATTTATGAGGTCATATGCTATTTATTTAATTAAGTATTCTCTCTAGTTCAGAAATAGAAATTTTGAATTAACTGTGCTTTAAAGAGAAAGAAAACAGTTAAAATAAAAAAGAAAATAGTTAAAGCAAAGGGAAAACAATTTATTGTTTTCTTTTAAAGAAAGCTTGCTAATTTGAACTGGCTTTTCTGTCTGTTTTATATTCAAAAAGGAAACTTTCTATTCTAAGAAGACTCTCAGTCTATAAAAGGACTCTCATTTCTCATTCCAGACCCCCCAGTCATTTTTATGCATTGTTAGAATAACGAATTGCTGCTACATTTTATCATCTCATTTCTAGTTAAAATCTCTCATTTACAATAGATTAATGTCAATTTCTTAGATTAATTGCATTGCAATCATGTCTTAGTTTAATTTAATTTAGATTAATCTTTCATCTTTCATGTTCTTAGATTAATCTTGCATTATATTGCATCGCATTCATGGAGAAAAATCCTTCATTCTTAGACTGATCTAGGTTGTGAGATTCTCATTCTGAGAGCTATTCAAAACCCATGTCTCTGATAGAAGGCAATAGGTCGAATCATACAGGCATGCAGGATGAATAACTCATATTCACTTTTGTATGTGGCTGATGAAAAAGGACTATGTTGAAGTGTATGGTTGAATAACAAGGCCACATTTAACATATACATTTTTGGCACCCACCACAGGGCTCAAAAATTACTTTCTGGCCTCATTCTACACTTTTTGATCATTTCTGGTTTTCGTCCATACGATTCTATAATGAAAGTTCGTGTGAAATTTTGGAAGTACATGCATTTCTTTGCGTGCTCTGATGGGTTTCTTCATGCGGACTGTAATACGTCTTCAACGTGACATTTGACTCTAGTGATCTTTAAATTTCAATTTTTGATATTTCTATTTTTGTTGTTTTCTGACCACTAATGGTTTCTGTTTGTTGTTGACTGTGTTTTTTTGGTTTTTATCTTTGAAATAGATTAACGGTGGTTTTTAGGATGTTGAAATGAAGAAAGAAATTACAAACTACTAATGTATTTACTGCAGGACGCTCGTCAAAGACCTACGTGTTTTCACAAAACTCTAATGTCTTTTTTTTTAGTAGTTAGAACACACTTTGGTTGGTGCTTAAAATGAATCATTGTCTTGCGTGATTGAAATATTTTCTAGTTTTTAATTCCAATAAATATATGAACATATCCTCTCCCCTTGCTTTTATGGATCTTGGGTGTAAGAGAAATTCATATGATTCTTCTAGAGTGGCTACCTCCCAAGTGCTTTAGCAGAGGCAGTGAGAGTGGATTGCCCAACCGGTAACAAGCTAAAGCCAAGCCCTTCCAAACCGGTATATAAAAAATGTCATTGTGATTAATCTCATAATGGACAGGTGTGAATTTTTTGTGGAAACCAAAATCTCCTCCAGTACCCTAGTCGTGTGTTAAACTCCCGACATCGTTAAGGTGAAAGCCTTGCTTTGAAAGGATTGGGAGAGCCCCCTTAATTGGGAAAATGACTTGATCACAACCACCTAAATGAATGTCCTTACTACAAACTATTGTTATAAAATCCAAAAACCCTCTATCTATTGGCACAGAAGGTCAAAGACCAACTAAGATGCCCCACACTTTTACAGCTCTTAGTAGAGACAACAACCCTTTGGAAAGAAATTCCTTTGGGGTTTGAAGCTTGGTGTGCCTGAGAAGTGAGTGCACATGTAAGGAGGAGCTCATGCCTCCGAGCTTCTAAGTTGTCTGATATGAGTAAGCATAGCTGAACTTTGGTTCAAGTGGGGATTCAATAGATACTACCCTGGCTATCCTAGGATTGTGATGTGTCTATTTTGGTACTACAAACATTATTCTTAATGTGTTTTGCGTGGGTGTATCATTTAAACAATTGAAACAAATGTCAAATCACACAAAATTTCAAACGTGAACATGTCCAAAACAATCTATAACTCAAACTCTCTGTCAAAAAATAGCATGATATTGTCTCAGAAAACACAATTTGTTCTTAACTGTTTGATTCTGTAGAATTTCATTTGTCAAAACTGCCAAGTCTCATGCAAAATTCTTCCATCTTCACATCATTATCTGAGAAATTTTGTGCGACATGCTAGAAATTGTCATGCAACATTTTGCAATCTTTCTATCACTTTATTCACCAGTTGGTCACTTTTATTCACTAGTCTATCATTATATTTTGTGCAGGACTGCATAGTTTCGCGCGAGCCTATGAGAATCTTCACGCAAGAAAGCACTTCTTCACACGAGTCTGAAACATTTTATCAAAACAAAAAGTAATTTCCCATCTATCCAATGTCTTTCTACTAAATTTGGTCTTTGTTTTGGGTCTATTTATTTGCATTCTATCTTCACACAGTCTGCAACTTGGTTTCTTGGGTTGAGAATTACATGATTCTTAATTAAACTGGTCTCGTCTCATATCTTTTGGTCTATTTCTACTATTTTTTCATGTCTTGTGTCACAATAGTAATCTCTTAGCTATTCTAGCCCCATTTCCAATGATTTGCACCAAGTATGCTTCACCTTTTGGCACTTTCTGTGCATTTACTTTGAGACAGTTTCAAGTGTGGTCCTAGTTCACATCCCTTGTACAATCTTTGTCTATGACTGTTACAACTTGAAGTGGAAAAATATTCCCCTCAATCCATCAAGAAGAATCTATGCTTTCCACACCATTGTTGACTACATCTAGAGAGGAATCATCTCGATCTCCCTCTCTGGTACTTCGACCTTATGTCAAATGATCATTTCCAGTGGATTTTTGTTAGGTTTGAAACCCTTTGTTACAAGAGGATCCAAATTTTGAAAACACTCAACCTTCTCATACTGAGTCTTTACACACTAAACACTTGCATTCTAGTAAGATGGAAGATCATGACCAATCAAGCGAACATAGCAGAGATGATCTCTCTAAAACCAGGGGTAAATTCCATTTTCAAGACCCCCCCAATGATGAGGAAACAAAAATAAGACAAGTAGATATCATGAATGCTCATGCCACTAAAGATTTCCGCAAGATGATGGACATTCTCCTAGCTGAGGAAAAAGAGAAATACCTTCTAGAACTAGCCAATCAAGGGGCTAAGTTACCCTCTAACTACAATGTAGAGACCCTTGTCATACAAGAGGAAGAAACCAAAAACTCCAAGTTGCAAAAACAAGTCCAAAGTATGCAAGAACAAATTATTCAACTCATGAAGGATAAAGACAAACCCACTACACAGTTCATGCTAGAAAGCATTTGTCCATTCCCATTTGACAAGAGTCTATGCATGCCTTCTTTTCCTAAAGCAGTTGAGATTCCCAAGTATGATAAATACTTGGGTACCTCTAATCCCCAAGATCATTTGAGAGAGTTTGGTGCTCTCTCTATGGATTTCATACATGATCCAACCTACCTCATGCGTCTCTTCCCACATATTTTGGGTGGGTCGACTATGGAGTGGTTCTCTAGACTACCAACTGGCATCAAAACTTTTGACAAAATTGCCAATTTGTTCATATAACACTATTCTCACAATATCCAACATCCGGTTCACATCCGAGATCTTTGCAACTTGAAACAAAATCATGAGGAATCCTTCTTTCCATTTCTCCAAAGATGGAGACAACTTTATACAATATATTCTCGCAAAATACCCGAATCTGAAAAGTTGGATATCTTTCTAGACAATCTTCTTCCCAACTTTGGATATCAAGTACAATTGCAAGGTCCTTTAACCTTTGATGACATGATTAAGCAAGTTGTGAGAATTGAGACATTTATGGTTAAGAAAGGAGAATTTACCTTACACAAGGAAAATAAACAAGGGTCTTCCTCCTCAAGCAAAGATAAACCCAAATTTCCCAAAAAGAACTAGAATGTTGTGAATGATGGAGTTGTAGACAATGTGACTCCCAAGCTTTCAAAGGCTGCTTTTAATCTCACTACCACAATGCAGGCAGCCAAATCCACTGAACAGGCTATGGTAGAATCCAAACCCACTACCTCGCATTTCTCCACACCTAAACCTTGGGCTCCTAGGCCCAAGCGTGAGTTCACTCCTTTAGGAGAACCTCTTGATGTGGCTTATAAGACTCTCTTGGAAAACCATTTACTCACTCCACTGGATAATTCATGACATTATGATCTGCAACCAAGACCCTCTTGGTGGAATGAATCTTCTTATTGTGATTTTCAATAGAACAAACATCATAAAATGGCTACTTGTCTTAAACTGCGGCATAAAATCTAGGATCTCATTGATAGTGAGGTTATTGCTATGGGAGGTCACAAAAAGAACTCACACCACCAAGATTTTAAAGACCCATTTCCTCCTCATGGGAAAGGTGAGTCATCCATAGGAAAAAATACTAATCCCAAGGTCAACTATACATACACTAATAACGACAATGTCATTAATATGGTTGAGCCTGTTGATACTGAATACTTTAACATTGTCATTCTCAAGGGAAGGGAAGATACTCCCAAGCCCAAAAATCCTTTCATCTTGCAAGGGTATATGCCTCAGTCCTCCAAACAAGAATAGTCTTAGGTCAGTTCAAACGTTGTTACTCGATCTTGTGCTAAGATCATTCTCAAAGGCCCTGAGCTTTCTACGTCTACGCCAACACAACCTGCAGACAAAGTTACTGTTGGCTCTGCCAACAAGAATCTAAAATTAGGTTCCTCATCTAATTCTACCAATTACAATGTTCGAGATCAATTACAACATACTAATTCTCCGATCACCATCTTCGAGCTGCTGAAAATCTCCCCTGCTCATAGGGAGATCCTTGAAAAAGCCCTCACCGAGGAAAATGTCCCGAAAGATCTCGATCTCGACCAGTTTCAATCCATGGTGGGTCACTTGACCTCCTCCCATTACTTGTCTTTCTCTGAGGAAGACAACCATTCTTTGAGTCACCCACACAACAACCCTTTGCACATTGAAGTCATGATTGGTCCAAAGCACATTCTCCGTGTTCTCATAGATAACGGCGCTGGCCTCAACATTTTCTCTGTTAGCTTCGTTACTGAGTTAGGATATGGTGAATATTGAATAGATGCCCACAATAAGATTACTATTAAGGCCTATGATGAAGAAGAATGCAAATCTAAGGGGCTAGTTGTGTTTCCAATCAAAGTCAACCCTGTTGAAAGGGATGCTATTTTTCAAGTGCTTGGCATTCCTTTAGCATACAATATTCTATTGGGAAGGACATGGATCCAAAAAATGAAAGTTTTCCCTTCAACATACCATCAGTGCATTAAGTTCCCATTCCAAGGATCTGAAGTGACTATACCTTCTAATACACGCTATGATTGCAACACACTCACAAAAACTGTTGATATCTTTGTACCCACCAACAGAGAGTCTACTGAGTTCCTCAAGACTAAACTAAAGGAAATGGAAAAGGGTCTGACACTCAAGGAAACTGACATGGGAGGATATTAGATTGAACTCATTCTATCTATTACATCTCTACCTTTGTCTCCACATTCTTTTGGGATACCTTCTTAGAGCACTAAACCTTCTACAGTTCCTCCTCAAACAAAATATGGTCATACCTTTGTACGGACATGATACCATCAGAAGAAGAAGCTAAAAATAGGGCTATCAAAGCTTGGATCTATAAAGGAGAGGACACTTTTGAGAAAACCCCTACACCTTATGACATAAAACCTGAATAGTATGGCAAGGGTCTGACTATTATGCAATGTTTTGGCTACAAAGGGAATGGTCCCATAGGTGTGAATCATAAAGGATTGATTGCACCACTTGAAGCTATGGGTCAATGAACAAGTAAATCTATAGGTATAGGCTTCAAGAAACTCACATTTCAACTAGGGATAAACAAGTTTGTACCTAAAGTAGATCAACAACCAACACCTAAAGATACATCTAAAACTGAAGAGTCCAAAGACAGTTCTAAGGAGGATTGCTTCCCTTGTCCCATTCCCCTAGATCTGACAGCATTCTTTGTTGAGCCTGATGACTTTATACTGCATGTTAGTATAGTCGAGACTGACAGTGACTCTGATGACACCACTTCACTTGCTCCATTAACCTATGAATAGTGGAAATAAATTCAAACTATAAATCTAGGTCATTAGGGTGATTTGTACATACCACCACACTTTCAAGAGCAGTTTGAACAGGAATCCTAGCCACTTCTCACTAAACAAGAAGCAGATTATGTTGCAAACACTAATGAGGTACCTAGGTAAAAAGGTGCTCATTTGACCATAGCAAAGGTTCTAGGAAGAACTCATCTGAACTGGGGACAAAGGGTTGATTTCACTCATGTTCTTGATATGATGCCTAATGATGAAATGGACTCTCATGAGGATGAGTTCGATGATTTGTCATATGCCACCTATGACAGGGATATAGATATAGTGCACACATATGAAAACCTTCTTAAAGTAGGTGAGGGGTATAGTGTAAGGTCAAATGATTCTGATTCCATAGATCTTAATGTGTTGTCTACTATGGTCACTAGGAATCAAAGGAATTCAACTACACCTTTGGATGAGATCGCTCTAGGTCTCAACTTGCTTTCAATGATTATACCATGAACACACTTGAACACATCACTTCTCTTTCACTCCGCCATCCTAAGCTTATAAACTGGAACTCTCCCTCCTCATCTAATGAAGTCCTTACATTCTAGAATAATTATGCTCTTTCCTGTTACCTCAATGCTATCAAACCTGTAATGTCCTCCACTAGCAAAGAAAGTGTCAACATGACTGAGGCTGATATCAAGTATCTTAGTCACAAAATCAAAAGAAGAAAAAATAGGCGCTCTGATGGTGAAAACCACATTGTGGCAGTGTTAGAGCCTAAAAAAATCAAAATAAAGGATGTATCCAAGGGTGAAAACCTCTCCGAGGCGCCTGAGGATGAGATACTTGATACACTTCTGAGTCATTTCTAGGAATGATCATCTGTGCTAATTGAACCAGCTCAACCTATCAAATTGGGCACAGAGGATGAACCTCAAATCATTCATTTGGCACAATCATTATCTAAGGCAGAAAGAGAGGAATTCATTACATTCTTTTGGAGCAAAAAGATAAACTTTGCATGGAAATATTCAGACATGCTAGGGTTAGACCCTAATCTAATCATGCACCATTTGTCCATTGCATCAGGCATCAAGCCTATCAAAAAAAAGCTTCAAAAAATGCATCCACATGTGGCTCTACTTATCAAGGTTGAATTGGAGAAACTTCTTAAGGTATTGTTTATTAGAGCAATTGGCTATGCAGAATGGATCTCTAACATTGTTCTAGTATCAAAACATGACAAATCTATCCGAGTCTGCACAGACTTCAGAGACTTGAATAAGGCATGTCCTAAGGATGAATTTCCACTACCCAATATTGATATGATTGTAGATATGACAGCAGGATATGAAATGTACTCACTAATGGATGGTTTCTCTGGCTACAACCAGATAAAGATTGTGCCAAAGGACCAAGAGAAAACTACTTTCACATGTGCATGGGGCACTTTCTATTAGAATGTCATGCCCTTTGGAATAAAAAATGTCGGTGCTACATATCAGAGAGCTATCACCATCATATTTCATGACATGATGCATAAAACAATGGAAGATTATGTTGATGACACTTTAGCTAAGAGCATGCAACAAGAGAAACACCTTGCGGATCTGGGTCCTATACTAGATTGCATGGAACAGTTCAATCTAAGGCTCAATCCTAAGAAATGTGCATTTGGTGTAACATCTAGAAAATTTCTTGGTTATATCATCTCTACAAAAGGTATCAAAGTGGATCCTAAGAAATTTCAAGCTATCATGGAAATGCCACCACCAAAGAATATCAGACAGATGAGAGGACTTCAAGGTTGGTTACAGTCTATCCAGCGCTTCATCTCACAACTGGCAGACAAGTCCCAACCATTCACCAAGACTTTACACAAGGGTGTGACTTACCAATGGAACAAGGAATGTGATAAGGGGTTCACACAAATCAAACAGTATCTTGAAAACCCGCCAATATTGATGCCTCCTATTCATGGGAAACCACTTATACTTTACATCTCTGCTATAGATACATCACTAGGTGTCCTATTAGCTCAATAAGATCAGAAAAACAAAGAAAGGGCTATCTAATACATTTGTAGAACTCTAGTCTCATATGAAACAAACTATTCTATTATAGAGAAGGCTTTCCTCGCAGTGGTATTTGCTTCACAAAAATTGTGACACTACATGCTGGCTCATACTACATGCCTTATTGCTAAAATTGATCCTCTAAAATATTTTCTTAGTAAAGCTACCCTCACAGGTAGAATAGCTAAATGGGTCATGCCTCTTAGTGAATTTGATATTTGAGTATGTAGAAAGAAAAGCCATTAAGGGGCAAGAAATTGCACATCAATTGGTGGAAGCACCTCTAGTAGATCATCAACCATTAAATATTGAATTTCTAGATGAGTCCATATTACTTCTCATGCATCGATCTTGGAATATGTTCTTTGATGGTTCATTTACCAAACAGGGGTCAGGTGTTGGAATACTGTTCATCACACCTCAAAGGTACTCTTTACCAAAATCATACAAGATTTTGTTTCCTTGTACAAATAACATCACCGAGTATGAAGCCTTAATCAATGGTATGGAGATCACCCTTGAGTGGTGAGTGGATGAGCTCAATGTCCTTGGAGATTCATAGTTAGTCATCAATCAAGTAAATGATATCTGTCAAAAAAAAGATGACAAGATGGTGCCTTATAAACAATTGATTGATGACCTCAGAAAGTATTTTGTTCACATCACATTTCAACAAGTTCCAAGATCAGACAATAAAGTGGCTGATGCCATGACTACTCTTGCTTCCATGCTACAGATGCCAAAAAATTATTTCCAACATGAATTCCTATTGGAGACATTACGCCACCCAGCCTGTGATTCCCCTAAGTCTCAGATGATTTGTTCTATCATTGGACATGACTCATCTCACTACCATCATATTTACTCCTACCTTCTTGATCAGATTATTCCACAAACTTACACCCAAAATGAGAAATGTTACTTAATCTGCAGTGCTTCACAGTTTGTCATCATAGCTAGAAACTTGTATAGGCGTGGTCTAGATGGTACCCTTCTTAGGTTTTTAGAACCTGATGAGTCCAAACGTGCGTTAGTAGAGGTGCATGAAGGAGTCTGTGGGTCTCACTCTAATAGATTGACACTAGAATGTAAACTTATTAGAGCTGGTTACTATTGGCTAGATATGGAAAAGAAGCTACACAGTTTTCTAAGTCTTGCAAATAGTGTCAACTACATGGAAATTTGATTCATGCTCTAGCCAAGGAGCTTATTGCCTTCATTAATTTTTGGCCATTTCAACAATGGGCCTTTGACTTGGTGGGTCAGATTTATCCCTCATCCTCAAATGAACATAAGTTCATCATCACAGCTACATACTATTTTACCAAATGGGTGGAGGCAGTCCCTCTCACCGTTGCTAATGGAAAATTGATAGCAATGTTCATTCTCAACTACATCATCTGCAGGTATGGTGTACCCTTAGCAATAATCACTGATAATGGGGGGCAATTTAAAAACAAGAATTTGACAGAGCTATGCTCTAAGTTTAAAATTACTCAGCATTGGTCTTCCATCTATTATCCTCAGGGTAATGGACAGGTGGAATCATCAAACAAGACAATCCTTAAAATCCTGCATCACACAATTCACAAATTTGGATGAGATTGACATCTCCAAATCAATCCCGCTCTCTAGGCATACATGACAATAATAAGAACACCAATAGGGGCTATGCCCTATGCTTTGGTTTATGGAGCAGATGTTGTGCTACCAATTCAGGTTGAGATTCCTTCTCTATGAGTCTATCTGAAAGGCCTCATTACTGATGATGATAACATAATATCTCGGCTACAAGAGCTAGAACTACTTGATGAAAGTTGACAAGTGGCATTTGATCACCTTAGAGCATACTAGAAAATCATGTCTAAGAGCTATAACAAGAAGGTTCGACCAAGGGACTTCCAACTAGGTGACCTCATTCTGAGGGAGAACCCAAAGAATCAACAACATTGAATCTAGAACAGAAAATTTGAACCAAATTGGCTTGGTTCGTATATTGTCATTGTAGTGTTTGCGTTTGGCACCTATCAAATTTATACTACTAAAGGGGAGAAACTCAAGGATCCCATCAATGCTCTTCATCTAAAATGGTTCTATAGCTGAGACATCTTCAGTGTGCTCATGTATATAGTAAAGTCCTAAAAAAACTCTAAAAATTGGAAAAAGTCCTGAAAAAATGATCATCTTAGTGAAAACCTAGTAATAAGAGCTTTGATGTATCTCAAAAAAAATCATATATTTCAAAATTACAAAAAAAATTAAAAAAATACAAAAAAATACAAAAAAAAGAGAAAAGAGAAAAAAGTGCCATTGATTAAAACCTGGCAAATAGGCGTCATAGTAGAAAAACAAAGAATTTCTGCCAAGAAGGTGAAAACCTAGTAAACAGGTGCCTCTTGTTTCACATTTCTATATCTATCACAACACCACTTAGCTTTATGCATTTTCTTTCCTGCTTTGCTACTTTCCTACTTGCATTTGCTTTTTGCATGCTTTCAGTTACCCGTCAAGACACCAACTTACATGGATTGAAATTGGTCATACTCTCAGAGAAACCCTCCTAGTCTAAGGGGAACTATCCTATCTCTTTTTTGGGATCTCCTTCATGACAGTAACTAGTGGTTCTCACTGCATCTTCCTAGTTTCGCTTAGCTTATATTGAGTTCTCTATCATTGAGAATCTCTTCGCATTAGTCACTAGTGGTTCTCATTGCGTCTACCTACTGATGTCTAGCTCATAATATGATCTCTTCACTTGAGAATCTCTCCCACATTAGTCACTAGTGGTTCTCATTTTCTGCCTACTGTTGTCATACTATTGAGATTGCTCACATCTACTACAGTTGGAGTTATACTCAAATGCTTTAGCTATCGATACTTAGTCTTGGAATTCTTTGCTTTAACTTGTACATATCTTTCAGTCACTTTCATGACACTTTGGTTCCTTTGTGAACCCTCCTGACTTGACACTGATTTAGCACCATATGCCTAGGGGAAACCAAATCTAGTTTGTACTTGCAACATATGTCAAGTCAGTCACCGCTACTAGGGGCATGGGTCCCCACATCTGATCACATCTAGAGTTAGTAATCTTGTCACTTCTCAAGGATAGCTATCTACTGACACAAACTGATGTTTTTCAACACCACCATAAATAGTGCTTCTCAACTCTATCTTTGGACACATCTTTGTTTTTCAACACACATTGGATATCACAACAAACATCTATTGATGAAAATCAAACACAAGGACTACGGTGTTTTTCAACACCCCTATACACATACATATTCAAAAACTTTGAAACTGGCTGAGCTATGATTGAATCGTTCTTTGTATTATGTTGGTTCTCATGGATTTCATTGATATTTTCTTTGTCTACTGCTTGTTGGTGTAGTCTCGATGATCCAGCAACGTCAAATAAATAGGGTTTATGTGATAAGAGCTCCCGCATTAAGGTGGAACAGCCTCACATCCCTCAATCTTGTTTATTTGTACGCCATGGTGAGGTTGGTACTATCTCCTTGAGTGTTATTGCTCTATTTGTTTACACATGATTGCACTCATAGTTATCTTGGCTTTGAATGCCTTGATACTGGTGTACTCTTGCAATATCAACTTAAAACAATGTTCAGGTCATCTTGGCTTTTGTGCCCTGGTGCTTACATTCATTTCCTACATTTTATCCAATAAAAGTCATATTCATATCCTTATGGTCGCAGTGGCACCAGTAAGGATTGTATCAAATCCGATGTTACAAAAATGATCAATGATGATGATTATACAATGGGTCTCACAACCATGACCTAGGAATTGCATCTAGCATAGGATTGCATTTTCATTCTAGACTTGCATTGTGGCAGCAATTTGATTTTCACTTCATTGTGTTCTGGATTTGTACATTGGGGATTTATTCTTCAGAGTCCTGGTTTCATCATGACTGCACAAGCGTTCGATCCTCGCTCTTGATTCTTCACATGTTCTCTTGGTTAGCATTTGTCACACATCTGGACACCCTGCTGTATGCACCCTAAAATGGTCGCCTAGACTTTGGGCCCCATTTATTATTTTATCATTTTATCAAATTTTTGAATCAAGGCTTTGGAACATTTTCAATTCAAATCAATTTCCTTGATCAAATTATAATTAATTCAATTATTCAATTATTTTAATATTTCCTAAGGTTTGATCATTTTTATCTAATTAAAAGATTTAATCTCTCTTTTAATTAAATAAAATTCCTCTTATTTAATTAAAATATTTAATCTCCCTTTTAATTAAATTTCCCTTATTTAATTAAATTCAATTCCTCCCATTTAATTAAATAAAATTCTTCTAATTTATTTAATTGAAAGAAAACCCCTCTTTTAATTAAATAAATAAAAA
>MU227381.1:1963958-1993106 GCA_018584345.1 Thuja plicata | reverse complement strand
CATTGTTATCATTTAGACTAATTTTCTTTCATACATTGCAATCATATAGAGTAGATCTCATTTCTATGCATTTGAATCTCTCATTTCATGGTGTATTTGCAATAGACACAACTAGGTCAATCTGAGGGCCTTCATCTTATATTTTTACACATCCATGACTAGAGAGCTATGGATCGATATTTGAGGCCTCATTCTTGAGCAACCTTGAATGGAATAATTCATAGAAGTGTGACAACATTTATGCACACACCTGCATGAGATGTTAGTACCATATACATCACATTTTCATTATCATTTACACATTGCATTTATATATTTCCATTCACAAGTGCATTTACTTAAATCATCTACATACATACAACTTTGCATCTACATCAACATGTGCATCACATAAACCCATAAACATCACATACATGTGCATTTCATAAATCAACATATATTCAAAACATGTTCAATCATTTGCATACATTTGCATACATTCTAAATCATCTAAACATCTAAGCATATGGGAAACATCTCATGAAATACAAACATGACACATGCGATGATACCAAAAGATGAGCTCATATATATATATATATGTATATGTATATGTCGATACAATACAAAATGGTGCTACTCGAGCATAGTCTATCTCAAAAGTGGTGGTACAATACACAAATGCCAATGCATTAGATAAATCCTATGATCTCATCTATCATTATATCAATCCTAACTCTGGCCCTCTCCCTCGTCACCTAGAGGAGGTGGAGGAGGAGGCATATCTGGTGGCGGTGGTGCCTATGCACCCTCTAATCCTCTAGCATACGAGGAAAATCTTGGCACCTGTGATGCCTCATCTGGCACTACCCGCGCATACGCTACATAATAATAGGCCACTCGGGCAGCCTGATGTCCTCCCTCCACCCAAAGCTACTCTTGTGTCATCTGCAACTTCCCTCAGAGCTCCTGTATCTCCCAGTCTCTATCAAGCAGCCGTGCATCCCGCACTGCAACCTGTACTTACAAGTTGCCAACCTGCCTCACAAGCTATCATACTCTCTCTCTATCTCTTCACATGGCATCCTATGCCTATGATAGTGTATCTCCAGGTACTGAACCCTGTACTGGCTCCTGTGTAGGCTGATCCTCCTACATTGGATCCTCCTATTGATCTATCTTCTCCTATACATCATCAAGCTATGCAGTTTTCATCCTCCTGCTCTGCCTCCCATTTCTACTCACACCAGGATCAATCCGCATCTTTCGTATAGGTATATCCACCTGTACAATGCGTGGTCATGGTACCTACTATGGTGGTGGTCGTGGTACCTGCTACGGTGGAGGCATTGGTGCCTGCTGCTATGGCACCTGTGGGTGCACTACCTATGCTGGCACTGCCATACGAACTGGATCTATAAATCATGGGAAGGGATGAGTCACAAAATTCTCCCTAAACTTTGGGGTCATGCCACCATCCACAATCGCACTCAGATAATCCCATCGAGTCCCCACTAGGGCTCATACACCAATCATGCATCAACCAGTATCCAACTTGGTCGACCATCCCTTTCATCAACAAAATGAGCATAGGAACAATACTCCTGTGAAATCTCTTGTGCCTGGCAAAATTGCTACCAGACAGGTGTTAGAGGAAACTGCTCAATAACAAATATGGCTCGACCAAAGAGAGGCCGTGAAACAAGCATGTACCCCAGCTGATCACTGGCATCATCCCAATCCTCTGTCAACCTCCATGGTCACCATGTCACAACAACCAAATCATCGAGTTGAGCTTGCCACTACTCTGTCTTACCCAGCGTGGGCTGGGTAATCAAACCTCTATAACTATATATGTACGGCTCTAAGGGCTGTCTCAGGTCCTTGCACATGGGCCAGGTAATTGGAAGGTGCTCCCATGCCCACACCTATAGAATGCATACTCATGACGCCATACTCTTCACCTCTCTATAGGCAATCTCATGCATCTCATGTTACATGTGGGCTAACATACACTGCCCCCATCCATATCTGACTGGCTCCTTTAGCATCCTCTGCAACATCCGGCCCCAACCACACTCAAAACCATGCTAACCATGATCCGGCATCAGATAGAATCCAAGGAATGATGCCTAAACCATAGTCGATCAGTGTCCAGGCCCATACTCTCTGATCAAATCCTCCCATGGGATGACTCTACCCATGATGAGCTCATCCTGCAAGATCTCTCGCAATGCTAGTGTACTTGGTCATGGTTGTACCTCATACTCCACTCTAGGACTGTGGAAGGGTATCCTGAGAATCTTGTAGATATCCTTCGGCGTCACTATCATCTCACCTTGAGGAAGGTGAAAGGTGTTCATTTTTTAATGGAAACGCTCTACTAATGCTCCTAGTAACCCGTGATTAACCTGAATGTCAGGTATCTCACAGAGATGTTATAGGACTAAACTATAAATATGAGCAATCTCTGCATCATCCAACTATCTCACTAGCCCACTGATAGTTGGATGTTGTGACATGAATGCAATATCTAGGAACTCAACCTACAAGACATACAAACAACAACACACGATCAGTAATTGACTCATGATTCAAGATAATCACTGCATAACTGAGAAACAAAGCATTACAGACATCTTACTAATAGAAACAATGCTGACACAAATTCTATTGGATGCGACATAGATTCATTTTGCATTCAACCTGTTAATTTTTCTCCATGCGAACAAGAAGCCTTTTGCGTGAAGAAGTTTCTAGGCTCGCGCGAAGTTTCTTCCCCGCGTGAAGTTTCATGACTATCCAAGCGAGAAAGCCCCTATCAAAGGGTTTCCTACGTGAGACGTGGGCACCCTCCCATGCAAGGATACCCACTGATTAGCGTGAGAATCTTCCTTTTGGTAGTTTCTCGCGCGAGCTTTCTTCACGAGCCATGTGAAGAAACTAGTTCTTCGCGTGAGAACTCGTGGCCCACTATCTAAAAATGTGATAAAACATTGAAAAATTAACAGAAAACAATGAAATTTGAAATGACAAAGAGGTTAATCAACCACTTACCGAGGGTCCACACACTGCTGGCTGACTATGCCACCTGGATCGCTCAAAATGATGAGTATTCATGGGGACCACCATTTCGCTTAGAGATCAAATCTCAAAAGTCAACAGATGCAAATGATTTGAAAATGACCTTTTGGACTCATATATAGGTTTTGACCTAATTTTCAAAAGTGCTCTGATTTGCATGAAAATTTCACCACTAGCTAATTTGACCGCTCTAAATCCATTTTCGTGATCGAAATCAAAATCAAAATCTGACACTCCTATATAGCTCAAAATTTCATTTTAAAATTTTTGGGACCGACATGATCAGACACTTGTGCAATCAACTTTCTGACCTTGCTTTCTTGTTAGAATCTTATCTAATCAACATTTCTTCAAATCTTTGACTTTTTTCCTCAAAAGTCAACTCTGGTCAACTTTGGTCAACCCTAGTCAAACTTGGTCAACTAGACCTTGACATCTCTCAAAATTGATTCTGAATCTTCCAAATTCTTTCACAATCTGTTCTGAGTCCTTGATCTCTAATTCAACATCTATCTGTGATTTCTCGCTCTTCATCATCATTATGACGTGTCATCTTTCCATTTCTCTCCCAAGGGGGCAGGATGATTAAATCATTGAATCTATTTTTATTAATCTGATCTGAATTCAAAAGTCCTCATTGCTAGGGGCATCTCATCACTTGGGGCATGTTCAATTTTTTGTACCTCACAGTCAGAATTGGGTGTTCCATGACTTTGAATCAATAGGGGCATATTTGTTCCTTACATCTCGTCATCTATTAGGTATCAGGGAAATCTAACCTGGATCCCTAAGGATCAAGCTTTGTTCTGGAGATGATTCTTGAAATCTCAATCTATTAAGTATCTGAGCAATCTAACTCAAATTCTTGAGGATCAAGCTTCATTCTAGAGATGATTCTCGAAAACTCATCTATATGGAATTGGGGCAATCTAACCCTGACTCCTGAAAATCAAGCTCCGTTCTGGAGATGATTCTGAAACTCGATCTAACTAGTGTCTAGGCAATCTAACCTAGATGTTGGGGGACTAAGCTTCATTCTAGAGATAGTCCTAAAATCTTTATTGACTATCTTTTTATGGACAGGTATCGGGGCAATCTAACCCTGACTCCTAAAGGTTGAGCCTCATTCTGGGGACAATCTTTTGAAAGATATCAATCTATTAGGTATCAAGGAATTCTAACCCAGATCCCTGAGGATCAAGCTTCATTTTGGAGATGGTTCTTGAAATCTTAATCTATTAGGTATCAGGGCATTCTAACTCAGATCCCTGAGGATCAAGCTTCATTCTGGAGATGATTCTCAAAATATTAATCTATTAGGTATCAGGGAAATCTAACATGGATCCCTGAGAATCAAGCTTCATTCTAGAGATGACCCTCAAAAACTCTACTTGACCGACGTCTTGGAAATATAACCTAGACTTCGGAGAGTTAAGCTCTGTCTTGGAGATGGCTCTGAAATCTTCATCAATCAATCTTTGCATCATCAATTTTTGAAATCTATTCTTCTGTGCTTCAGACATTAGACTATTCTTTGAATCAATGCACTGCTCGCACATCAATTCAAAGAGGGGCAAAATGTAACACCCAAAAATTGGCATCTTGCAACCCTAGCCAATTTTGTTGCATTTTTCATTCTTCTGAATCATCAAAGTCCTATTGTACTAGGCAATTCTGAGTTTTGACTGACTCTACTCAACCTAAGTGTCAAATGCAGAAAATCCTAAATCTGCATTAATCATAACATTATATTTAATTCCTAAATATCTATTGGCTAAACAAACCCTATGATTGAATTAATTTAATTATAAAGTCCTAGCACTTTAATTAAATTAAATTCACCCCTTTTAGCTAAAACATATAAAAAGGAATTAAATAATATTTAATTATGAAATAAATATCCTCACTTCAATAATTGAATTTAATTATTCAGATAATTGAGAAAAACATATTTATGAGGTCATATTATATTTATTTAATTAAATATTCTCTCAAAAATCTTCTCTCTCCAATTCAGAAATAGAAACTTTGAATTAACGGTGCTTTAAAGAGAAAGAAAACAGTTAAAATAAAAAAGAAAACAGTTAAAGAAAAGGGAAACAATTTATTGTTCTCTTTTAAAGAAAGCTTGCTAATTTGAACTAGCTTTTCTGTGTGTTTTATTTTCAAAAAGGAAACTTTCTATTCTGAGAAGACACTCAGTTTATAAAAGGACTCTCATTTCTCATTCCAGACCCCATAGTCATTTGTATGCATTATTAGAATAATGAATTACTGCTACATTTTATCATCTCATTTCTAGTTAAAAGCTCTCATTTGCAATAGATTAATGTCAATTTCTTAGATTAATTGCATTACAATCATGTCTTAGTATAATTTCATTTATATTAATCTTGCATATTTCATGTCCTTATATTAATCTTTCATTATCATGCATCGCATTCATGGAGAAAAATCCTTCATTCTTAGACTGGTCTAGGTTGTGAGATTCTCGTTCTGAGAGCTATTCAAAACCCATGTCTACGATAGAAGGAAACAGGTTGAATCATACAGGCATGCAGGATGAATAACACATATTCACTTCTGTATGTGGCTGATGAACAAGGACTATGTTGAAGTGTATGGTTGAATAACAAGGCCACATTTAACATATACAAGTATACCGATCAGTCCAGAATCAACTATGTAATATACAAAATAGTAAAGAAATGAATCATACACACATAACACATGGATTTTCAACGTGGAAACCCTGTTAAAGGAAAAAACCACTGGGACCAGTACCCCAAATTTTCACTCTTCTGAAGTGAGCCCTATTAGGAGCCAACCCTATTAAAGGTTACAAACACACTATTAGGTGTGACCTTGTTAAACGAATTAGAAATAGTTTGTCAACTAGTATCTGGCATCTAATGCCACCATCCTTGATCAAACTCTCTTGGCCTATCAATATGTATCAGGCATATCCAATGCTACTTTTGTGATCAAACATTTTGATACTCGGGATGTATCTCAATTGAAAAAGACTTTTAAGTCCTGCTCGGTTAAGAGGCTTATATGCTTCAATGGTTAAACTGAAACACTAACGATCTATTCATACATACAACTCATTTGCAGATTTTCAAATCTATTGTAGGTCCATTACTTCACTGATCAATATAATCAAATATATACCTTTGCTCCACACTTGTTCTTCTCTGTGATGCTTGTCTCATAGTTCGTCAGTGTCTGCAGAATCTAGCTCTTCCTTTAACTTTTTGATTAGGACTGAAATGAAGACTTTCTTCTCCTTTAGATTTCCTTTATCATCTTTCCTCTTCTCTTGTTCACCCCACACACACAATTTGTAATGAATTGAATTTGTCTCTTATAGACATGATTTCCTCTTTTCTTGGCTTTCTTGATCTTGGTGTGTTCAACAATCTTTGCTAATAGATTTAAAGAAAATCTCTAGTCTAATCTTGTAGAGATATTCTTTCCAATTAGACAAAGCATCTTTAAATCAATTACTTATCTCCAGCGTTATCTGGCTGATTAAAATAATGATAAGTATCTGTTAATTCTATATTTTGCTTCTTGATAGCTAAGCATTTTTGTCATTTTTTGAACTCTTTGTTCTGTCGGTCAACACTTCAGTTAGTCATCGGTGATAACTAACTTTTTTTTGGTGTGACTTCAGTTGTCATTAGGATCTCTGTCCTTGTCTTCTCTGTCGAGTAACACTAAAATTTTGTCAATCGGGTTACTCTGTGTTTTGCTCATCAGTCAACTCTGTAACTCTGCTCATCGGTAATGCTGTGCATTTCTTCGTCGGGCAACACTATGAATTTTTTCTATTACTCTGACCTTCGGGTGCACTCCATTGGTGTATGCAGTCACTTAGTGAATACTTGACTTTATATGCATTACTGATAGCATAGCCTTTGATTCATTAGTTCTTTGAAGTCTTTGGCAGTATTACAATGACCATACAGATTATATCAAGTTGACATCAATGACAATACAATACATTAAATATTTTAATGTCTTGCGTGATCATCAACTTAATATCTTCAAACATTCAATCAGTTACATGTCATCAATCTCTCCCTTTGGCATTGATGGTAACATAATACATTATCATACTATACTATTGCTAATACAATATAAAATATACAGTTTCATCAAGCTTTCCTAATGTAACTATTACAAATGTTTGGCTTTTGGTAAGCTCAAATAGCTTTGATTTGATTCTTATAGCTTTCTTTCCATCTTCAATCCCTTTGCTGGATGGATGTAGAATCTTTCTCTGGTGTGACGTATTCTCCTCATGTGTTAAACTCTCTGCCTTTGGATGTTCTCCTTTATTTTGATGTTTTCTCTCCCTTTCTATTTTCTCTCCCTTTGTTAGTATGATAATGAGGTATCTCTCTCCCTTTGACATTAATGCCAAACATCTTATCTTTTCAAACAAGATTTTGACAGTTATGTCAAGTGGATCCTTTCTATCCATAATATATTCCTTGAATTTCCCAATTCATCGGTAATACATCTATTGCTCGGAGTAGATAAATACATTGTTGTGTATAGATTTATCTTTGAAGTCCATCTCTCTGCTTGCATCAACATGAATGATATTCTGATAATATGCAGGCTCATGTAGCCTTCTAGTCAGCTTACTGACCAGTAGACAATGGTCTGACCCCTAGTCTCTTTCTCAAGTAATCAAATGCATCCTTTTGCAGTGGTTTGGTGAAGATATCGGCCAATTGTTCCGTTGATTGCACATACTCAAGTATCACCTCCTTTGCCTAAACTTGTTCTCTCAAATAATGATACTTGATGGCAATATGCTTTGTTTTAGCATGCATGACTGGATTTTTGGAAATGTTTATTGCACTTGTATTATCACAATAGATAACTACTAGTTCTAAAATTTTCATATGCATACCTTCCAATAATTGTTTGATCCATGCAATATTTGAGCAGTTTGCAGAAGCAGCAACATACTCTATCTCTGTAGTAGATTGTGAGATGCATCCTTGTTTCTTTTTGATCCATGTGACAAGTCTATCACCCATGAACAATGCTCCTCCAATTGTGATCTTCCGGTCCTCAAGATTTCCAGCCCAATCAGTGTCAGTAAAGACCTTAAGTTCAAATTTCCTTCTCTTCTATACCATAAGCCATATTCCTCAGTATTCTTCAAACATCTTACAATTCTTTTCACAGCAGTCATATGCGATTCTCTGGGATTAGCAGAGAATATAGAAACTATTCCTACTGCATGTGCAATATCTAGTCTAGTATGTACAACATACATGAGTTTTTCAATCATTGATCTGTACAAAGTCTAACTTACCTCTGATGACTTGTCCTCCTTTGTCTATTTGCATCCAATTGTCATCGATGTTCCAACTTGTTTGGATTATTCCATCTTGAATATTTTTAGTACTTCTCTTATGTACTTGGATTGCATAATGAAAATACCTTCATCTTGTTGCATGATCTGTAGACCAAGAAAGATATTGATCTCTCCAAACATAGACATCTCAAACTCTTTTCTCATTTGATTTGAAAATGATTTGCATAGCATATCATTGCCTCCAAATATGATGTCATCAACAAATATCTCAGCAATCAAAATGTTAGCATCAGTATCTTTCTTCAAGTCAAGATTATTGTTTTCACTAGTTCTTACAAATAGAATACTTATAAGATAGGAATGAAGTCCTTCATACCAGGCTCAGGGTGCTTGTTTCAATCCATACAGGGCTTTGTGAAGTCTACATACCATGTCCCTATTGTCTGGATCAACAAACCCTTCTGGTTTTTCAATGTATACCTCTTCTTCAAGTATTCCATTCAGGAATCCAGACTTGACATCCATTTGATATACCTTGAATCCTTCATATGTAGCATAAGAAAGTAATATTCTTACTCCTAGCCTAGTAACGGGTGCAAAGGTCTCTCCATAGTCAATTCCTTCTTCTTGTGCATACCCCTTGCATACTAGTCTTGCTTTATTACTTGTGACTTCTCCATTCTCATTTAGCTTATTCCTGAATATCCATTTTGTACTGATGACATTCTTGTAATCTAGTCTTAGTACAAGTGTCCATGTGTTGTTTTTCTCTATCTGTTCAATCTCTTCATTCTTAGCACTTATCCATTCATCACTATCTAGTGCAACATTGATAGATTTGTGCTCATAATCACAAATAAGACATCTTTTATTTAGAGACTTACTTCAAGTTCTCATACCAGCCTTTTTATCTCCTATGATCTGGTCCTGTGGATGGTTACTTTTGACATATCTTGCAAGTATAGGTATAGATCTTTGTCTGTCAACTTGATCATCATTTTGTTCTTTATTCTGTTCTCCATCAAGTCACTAATACATTTGGTACCAAATTGCAACGGCAGTGCCGTTGCAGTTTTTTCGTCACAACCTTGTTGTTGTCACAATTGCGACGATAGACCGTCGCAATTGCAACGACGACAAGGTTCTTATGGAAAAACTGCAACGGAACTGCCGTTGCAATTTGGTACCAAATGTATTAGTGAGTTGTGCATCATCTTGAGCAATATTTTGATCATTGATATTTGCAGCCTAATGCTCGGGTGTAATGATCTGTTGCTCAGGAGCTCTATTATTGTTGGTAGGGTAGAGTGTCAGGTTCCTCATTATAATTAAACTTATTGTATTCCTCTGGTTCTTTAGTGTTTTCCTTTTCATTCTTCTCTGCAAATTCATCCATCTTTACATTTGCACTTTCAACAATTTTGTTAGAGGCTTTGTTTAGACATTTATAAGCCTTTCTCTTGGTAGAATAACCTAGAAATATTCCTTCATCACTCTTGGAGTCAAGTTTTCCATTTCTATCATCTTTTAAGATATAACGTTGACTACCAAAAATTTTGAAATAACTTATATTGGGTGTGTATCCATACCATAGCTCATAAGGTGTCTTTCTTCAATTGTACTATGTTCAATGTGTAAACAATAGTACTAACAGCTTCCCTCTAGAAGATTTGGGTGATGCCTTTCTCTATCATCAGTGTCCTTGCACAATCAACTATGGATCTGTTCCTTCTTTTAGCAATTCCATTCTACTATGGTGTTCTCGGTGCAAGGACTTGTCTTTTGATTCCATGCTCATTACAAAAGTTAGTGAATTTATCTAAAATAAATTCCCGTCCTCTATCTGATCTTAAGCACTTTAACTCCTTACGAATTTTCTTCTCAACCATTACTTTGTACCATTTAAACATCTTAAATGCTTATGATTTATATTTTAGAAACATGATTTTCATCATTCTAGAGTAATCATCAACAAAGAGAATAAAATATCTATCTCCATAATAAGTCTTTGTCCTTATAGGTTCACATAAATCAGTATGGACTAATTCTAGAATTGCATCGGATGTATGGGTTTCACTTTTAAAACTAGACTTTGTCATTTTACCTTTTTGACAATTCTTACACATTATGTTGTTGGGCTTGGTCATCATCGGTAAGCCTCTGGCATTTCTCTTTTTGCTAATCTTTATCATGTTGTCAAAATTCACATGACACAATCTTTTGTGTCACAACCATATGTCTTAATTTGTAACAATCAAACAAGTGGAGTTAGTATCATTCAGATAGAATAAGTTACCTTTTGTCTGCTCACCGGTACCAATCAGATTTCCTGATTTATTGAAGATCTTTGCCTTCTTATTTTCAAATGCTACTTTGTGACCTGAATTATTCAACTAAGAAACACTCAATAGATTATAATTCTATCCATTTACCCAATAATCATTTTTGCATTTTATTTGGTTATTTAACATTATTGTTCCTCTACCTTCAAATAAACAAGGTGTGTCATTACCCATTCTTACTGAACCACCTTTATAGTATTCAAAAGTTTCAAACTTTTTCTTATCACCGGTCATATGGTGAGTGCAGCCACTATCTATGACCCAAAAATCACTTTTTCTAACCATAGATATGAGAGCTGTTTCTACATACCTTTCTTCATCATCATCTGAATCATCATTTATAGCCACAAACACCATCTCGATGTATTCATCAGATTCGGTGTCAGTATCATCATCTTTGCATTTTTCTAGGTAACTAGCCTTCTTTCCTTTGTCCTTATAGTCTCGTGTATCTCTTCTTTATGATTGTCGGTAGCTTCTATAATCACCTCTGTTAGACTTCTTTTTAAATGATCTGTCATTACCTCTGTCATCTTTTCTTCTATTAGTACATCTTGCAGCACAGTGTCCAATCTCTTTTCAATTAAAATAAACAAGTGGTAATTTACCTTTGTATTTAGCTTTTCCTCTCTACATTCTTGTGGCCATAAGTGCTTCAATTTCATCAAGATCATCTTCTTCACTTTTACTATCACTATCTTTTCTCATAGTTTTTTTATGACTTGATTTACATATTCTCATAGAAGTTTTGAATGCAGACTCTATTTTTGGTAAGACACTATTATCAAATTTATTCATCTCAAATGAAATTAGTCTTCCAATCAAACTGTCTAGAGTAACATTTCTATTTTCTACTGCTCTCATTTCTTGAATGGAAGATACTCTAATAGCATAAGTAGGCAGTAAGGTTCTTAGAATTTTACTTACCACTGTATATTCTTCTAGTACACCTCCAACTCCTCAGATAGAATTGACTAACTCTTTGATTCTTGTGATGTACTGAGTAATGTTTTCAACTTCTTTCATTTTGAGATCATCAAACTTTCCTCTAAGGCTTTCTGCCTTGGCTCTCAAAACATTTTTGTCACCACCATGTACAAGCATCAATTTGTCCCACATCTTCTTTGTAGTCTTGCATGATTTGACATCTTCAAATTTAGCATCAGAGAATGAGGAAGCTAGCTCTATCATCATGCCATTGTGTTCATGCTTCTCTCTCATTTGTTCAACTGTTGGTGCTCCTATGGGAAACACATATTCAGTTTCTAAGTATTGAGTAACATCATTACCAATACCTGATAAGTGGAGTCTTATTGTGCTCTGCCATGAAGCAAAATTGTCTTTGTTCAACTTGGGAACATCTTGTCTGTTCATCTTGCGATCTTTAGCTTAGGTCTTGAAACCTTCCTTTCTAAGCACACAAGCTTTGATACTAATTGTTAGTAATAACTGAGAGGGGGGGGAGGTGAATTAGTGGCCTCAAAAATTAATCCTTAAATCAACCCTTTAAATTTATGACCACAGATTATGTCTCAATTATAATATGTCCTACAAGATGAATGCCATGAAATACTTATATCAATTTACTACTTGTTGGATTTCTCTGTCAAATCTTCTTCTATATGTTTACCGACAAGCAGTCACCTATTTACCAAAATATAGTAAATATGCAGAGTATACCGATGAATCTAGAATCAACAATGTAAGATACAAAATAGTAAAGAAATGAATCATACACACATAACACATGGATTTTGAATGTGGAAACCCTGTTAAGGGAAAAAAACCACTGGGACCAGTACCCCAAATTTTCACTCTTCTGAAGTGAGCCCTGTTAGGAGCCAACCCTGTTAAAGGTTACAAACACACTGTTAGGTGTGACCTTGTTAGAGGATTTAGAAATAGTTTGTCAACTAGTATCTGGCATCTAATGCTACCATCCTTGGTCAAACTCTCTTGGCCTATCAATAGGTATCAGGCATATCCAATGCTACTTTTGTGATCAAAATTTTTGATACTCCTTCGGATGTATCTCAATTGAAAAAGAATTTTAAGTCCTGCTCGGTTAAGAGGCTTATATGCTTCAATGGTTAAACTAAAACACTAATGATCTATTCATACATACAGCTCAATTGCATATTTTTCAAATCTATTATAGGTCCATTACTTCACTGATCGATATAATCAAATATATACCTTTGCTCCACACTTGTTCTTCTTTGTGATGCTTGTCTCACTGTTTGTCAGTGTCTGCAAAATCTAGCTCTTCCTTTAGCTTGTTGATCAGGACTGAAATGAAAACTTTCTTCTCCTTTAAATTTCCTTTACCATCTTTCTTCTTCTCTTGTTCACCCCACACATACAATTCATAATGAATTGAGTTTGTCTCTTATAGACATGATTTCCTCTTTTCTTGGCTTTCTTGATCTTGGCGTGTTCAGCAATCTTTGCCAATAAATTTAAAACAAATCTCCAGTCTGATCTCCTAGAGATCTTCTTGCCAACTGGACAAAGCAGCTTTAAATCAATTACTTATCTTCGGCTTTATCTGGATGATTAAAACAATGATAAGTATCTATTAATTCTATATTTAGCTTCTTGACAGCTAAGAATTTTTGTCATTTTATGAACTCTCTATTCTGTCGGTCAACACTTCAGTTAGTCATCGATGATAACTGACTGTTCTTTCAGTGTGACTTCAGTTGTCATCAAGATCTCCTTCCTTGTCTTCTTCATCGGGAAACACTAAAATTTTGTCCGTCGGGTTACTCTCAGTTTTTCTCGTCAGTCAACACTGTAACTCTGCTAGTTAGTAATGTTGTGCATTTCTTCATCGGGCAACACTGTGACTTTGTTCTATTAATCTGACAGTCAGGTGCACTCCATCAGTGTATGCAATCACTTAGTGAATACTTGACTTTATATGCATTACTAATAGCATAGCCTTTGATTCATCGGTTCTTTGAAGTCTTTGGTAGTATTATAATGGCCATACATTTTATATCAAGTTGACATCAATGAAAATACAATACATTAACTGATTTAATTCCTTGCATTTTCATCAACTTAATATCTTCATACATTCAATCAGTTACATGTCATCAAATTCTTAACCCAGTAATTATCTATTGTGATAATACTAGTGCTATAAATATTTCAAAGAACCCTGTAATGCATGCTAAGAAAAATAACATAGCTATTAAGTATCATTATTTGAGGGAACAAGTACAAGAGAAAGAGGTGATACTGGAATATGTACAATCCAAAGAACAACTAGTAGATATATTCACAAAACCATTACCAAAGGATACATTTGAGTACCTAAGGAGTAGACTATGGGTTTGACCCTTGTCTACTGGTCACTAAGCTAACTTAGAGGTTGTATCAGCCTACACATTATTAGAAGATTAGTCATGTTAATGCAAGCTGAGATATGGACTACAATGACATATCAGCCCACTAAAGGGATAGAAAGTTTCAAAGGGAGAAAAATATTGTTGGCTACTACAGAGCTGGATATTTTTTTTGGTATTGTTGTCAAAGGAGAGAAGTATTCAATGTAATATACATAAAAAACAAGAGCATCAAAGGGAAAGAGATATATATCAAGGAGGGGAACATCCAAAGGGAGAAAGATTCAAAGATTAAAGGGAGAGAGATATTAAATGAAGTAACCATCCATCAAAGGGAGAGAATTGGAGAAGAGATTCTACAAGAAAGGGAGAGATAGAATCAGAAAACCAAACTGCTACACCTATCCATTGAAGGGAATGAAGAAAGGGAAGCACACAATAGAATCAAATCTAAGCTAGAAGAGCTTACCGAGACCCATATATTTGAATTGGTTATAGAAAAATAAGTTTGGTATGTTATGGCATATCTTATACTTCATATTTCATAGTATGTTTCCATCAATGCCAAAGGGAGAGATTGATGAACTATAAATGATTGAATGTTTGAAAATGATAAGTTAATGATCACCAAGCTGCAAAAGTGAATGCAAGACATTAAATTAGTTAATGTATTGTGTTTTCATTGATGTCAACTTGATATGGTATGATTATTCATGCACATATTATCATAAACTTCAAGAGACAAATTTTATGTGGTTGGTAAAACATAAAAGTTATGTATACACTGAGTGATAGTAAACACTGACAATGGTGAATACCAAGAGTTCATAGTGTATACCGAGCACCACAGTAACCAAGAAAGTGTTACTAAGAAAGAACTATTTATAGAGCATAACTGAAGTTGTCACCAAGCATAACTAAATTCAATGACCAAGATAACTGGAGTTGATGACCGATCAGAACTGAAGTTCAAGAATGACAAAACTACTTAGTTGGCAGAGCTATATTTAAGAGATTGAACGATTGATTTATTTATTAACAATTAGTTAAAATAAGGCATGGAAGATATTTAAAGCATATTTATCAAGGAGAGATCTACAAAATTGTTAGTAAACAGATTTGACTTCCAAGAAAACACTTACAAATTAACCCTAAAATGCCCAAATAACAAGACTCAATCAACACTAATAGTTTGGTCACTTCATGATTGGATAGCGTAAGTGCCCTCTGAATTATCTCGAGTACAGCTCCCCGTACAAGATTTGCAATGAATATTTAATGACAATTTTATGGATTAGCTTTTAACCTGAAAGCTTATAAAGGTTGCTATATCATTCTCAGATGATAAGCTACTGAACTATTGCAAAGAAATAAGAGCTAGATAATAAAGGAGAAGAAAATCACAATTTCTTCCCTGGTTGCATTTAAACAAATACAAAGAATTATACCGTTAATAGGAATCAACAGAAATGGAAAAGAATCAAGATGCTGTGAATTAAAACAAACATTATAGTATAGATAAAATATTAACATAGAACATTTATCTACTCTTCTCAAATGACACAGATCTGAGAATAAATACTACGTCTTTTCTTTATAAAAATCTTGCTACACAGGAAAAGATACAAAACAAAGACTTTCCACAATGGAAACTTTTCTCCCTTCCATTCTATCCAATTTCCCTCTATTACAAACAAAAAATAATTCTTCCCCCCTTTCTGGAAGCACACAGACTACCCCCTGGAAAAAACTGAACCCTCTCCAAGTTTAATCTTCAACCTTAAATCCCCATCTGGAAAGCCCCTTTCCATTTTTGTAGCCATTTCTTGGGAAAATGATGATTTCCTCTCAATAGTATCTTTATCAGTTATTAAAACTAACCCTTGGTATTTTTTTTCATCTCTAATCTCCTTTCTCCATGTCGGGACCTTATTTTTTAATATCTTGCAACTATAATACTAATTAAAATATTTGAAATATCTCTTGAGATAAAACTTAGTTGGGTTCAAAATAGATATAACAAATCCATATGTCATCAAAGTAGTTTTCAATTGTTGACACTTGTTATTATCCTGCAGAGTTGTTATTAAAACTTGATCTCATTGCCACATATGCCTCCACTTGGACCTCATAAGGAAACTCTAATATATCAATGACATGCTCTATTTTTTATTTGAGACTTGTGTATGTCCTCAATTTATTATTTGGACAGTTGCACAGATGGGTAACTCAGCTCGATCATTTATTATCATAACTCCTCAACCGATGGACCAAGTGCTATGACAGTCAACAAGGCAGAAGAGATCATCATTTACCAAAGGCTGGGCATGGGTTGTAATTATTGTCATCCCCTAAATGCTTGTCAATAAGATTTTGGAAACTCAACCTCTAATCAGAGACTCACCTTGGGCTCGATCCTTGACTTTACTAGAGATGTATCAGGCAATCTATCAAAAACTTAGTGGAATCTCTTTCTATTTAAAATTCATGTGGGAGACGTCATGCTTCTAGAACTTGTGAGTCAATATTCACATTTCTCTTTCTGAGAAGAGATTGAGATTGGAGACATCACAGAGGAATGACTTCAACAAAAACCGCATGTCTTCATTGGCCCATTCATGATCGTCAATTTCATTGGCTTCAACACTTCACCGAACTTGGGTGATTTATAAAATTTGGGTTTGGCCTTATTGATAAGATTCCTCCCACTATTCATATGGATTGGGTATTCGATCAAACAGTTTATTAACATCCTCATAATGCTTCTCATCTTCTTTGATGTTTTAGACATGGCTTTTAACCATCATTACCATAATCAGCCCCTGATCTGGATTGTGCTTCACATCTTCACCATCTTGATTCATGTTGTTGTAACCTTGGACGCCCTACACAATATGATATTTCAAACTCGAGTATGTTGTCATTGGCTTGTAAACACCTTTCAAGCTCTACCCTTTCCATTCATGGTGCTCTGTCAGTATCTTCCTTTGGATATTGTTGGTATCCTCTAATTTGGTTCTCAAAACAACACAAATCCGAGATGCTAGTGGCGACAACACACACATTTGTTTGTTGTCACGAGCTAGCGAAGTAATGGGAAACTGTAGCTAGCTAAATTGCATTCCTGTCGAACTCATGGCAAGAATTTTGTCAAACCTTTTGTATCCAGTCTTTGTGTCATATGTTTACAGAGGATACACCCAACTTCCATTATGTTCAAATGCTTCTATTATTTGTAAATCATGGTTCAACCTGAGACTCGAGCCACAACCAAAAGGGGTGGTGCTTCATATATTGGTTTTCAATCGCAATGATTTTAAGCCAATAAACCCCGTGGGTTACACAATATAGAGCTCCAAATTTTTCCTTGACTAAAATCTCTTCTAGTCTCTGACTTGAATGTTTTTTTAACCAATCCACCAAGCGGGTGCAGCCCAATGATGAAATCTAGCTCTAGAGAAGAGACCAAATCTTTATCGAGCTCAGGTATTTTGTCAAACTGCCTGAATGCACTAGTGACTTGAATTTTTACACTCGAGTGACCATGGATCCAACTACCCAAGGCCTTTATATGCCATGAGCTATGATATCTTTGAGAAGCCAAAATCTAACTTTAGAAAGGAGTATTTCACTGAAATCTTCTCGAGACATCAA
This sequence comes from Thuja plicata, assembly GCA_018584345.1. Classification (NCBI taxonomy): domain Eukaryota; kingdom Viridiplantae; phylum Streptophyta; class Pinopsida; order Cupressales; family Cupressaceae; genus Thuja; species Thuja plicata. The sequence goes on along the minus strand of MU227381.1, from coordinate 1,975,350 downwards.
CACTCACTTAAATGATTTGAAATGAGTGTGTCCTAGTATTTCCTGATGTTCATGCCCGAACTACAAGACCGCTAATGATATGACCCCAATTTGAGTTTGTGGACCTTTGCACCCTTTTATAGAAGGCATTTATATGTAAGACATAGGATCAAGGCTTTATTTCAGAGATTTCTTACAGCCAGTAAGCTCTCAATCTGAACCATGCATGAGGAAAAATTTCAAGTATGTTCTACTCATACTCTCTCCCTGCATTCTAATAGACCATGCAAATTGGAACATAACAAGTGAATTTTCTCTTAGGAAAGCACGGGGCTACCCAAACTCATAGCCATTTATACTCGCGGCCTTCATGATCTTTGAATTTTGAATTCTAAGCATTTGAGCTCTAGAACTTGTATTGGTGAGCTTTAACCCTCAAAATTTGCATTTTGAAATATGGATCTGAAAGGGAAAACTAGATCTACATTTGGACTTTTACACCAACCCTTCAATCCGAAAGCTAAATCTCAGGTTTCTAAATCTGTACATCGAACTCTGAACTATGAACATTCATCTTCATTTTTGAAGTGGTGAAACTTTAACTAGAAACCAAACTTGGGACCTATGAGATGAACTATTTTCAACCACCTTGAACCGTTGTGTGCTTGGGTTTTGAACTTTGAATTTGAACTTGGCTTTTAAGTGGACTGAACAAGTTTGAACAACCTCGAACCACTCTGAACAAGTTTGAACAACCTCGAATCACTTTGAACAAGTTTGAACAATGTTCAAAGGGGTTCGAATATTTATGCTTCCACTTTTCATCTTTATAAGCATGATATTTTCAAGGATAAGAATAAAAAACCATGAAAATCCTGCATTTTGGTCAATAATAACAAGATAGGGGCTGAGTTTTGAAAATTTTAAATTGGGGCACTATAAGTGGGCCAACAGCTAGCTCTGACTGGAGAATGCTTTTCCATCCAAAAGTAGAGAACACCAGAATCTCTAGTTATGAAGAACAGTGCCTAGCACCATTGGGTAACAGAGTCAAGAAAAACATAGTGCAGGGAGGTGCTTGCAGATGGGTGGAGGGGAAACTGGGGAAAAAAAAAGCTAAAAAAAATGGAAAGCAAAACAAACCACCTAAACTACCAGCAAAGTGAAGCAAAGAAGGCTAAACTAAGCATGACAAAACTTTATTTACAAAAAGGCAGGGCAAACAACCCATACCTTCAAGAATATAGTCGGTCACTCATGCAAACCCATTGATTGATTGAGAGAAATATATTCCAGTGTGAAAAAGGGGTTGATATGTGAGATGCATCATTCCTAGCAACCATCCTACAATATTCATGAGAAGATACCCAATAAAAATGCATTGCACAAGCTTCTTTAAAAATATACGAGGCCCAAAGATCCACTCTACATCATAGACATCTTTCTGTAATATTTCATCATCATTTGGAATGATCTAGTCTGTATTTCCAACACCAAGATCCACTATATTAGAAAAATCAGTTATGCCTTTGATAAAAGAACATTTTGGCAGAGGCATGTCTAGAGTGTCTTCTTCAAAATTTGAAGATAGTCTTGCTGGAATTTTATCCTCAATGAATACATTGTCAAGTTCTTCTTCAAAATTAAATATCTCTAACACCGGATAGCTGCTAAGTAATTCATCCTCATGTCCCACTTGGAACGCTTCCATTTCAACCTGTGTATGTGATGTTATAGAGATGAATGAACCTTCTTCATCTTTCCTAGGAATGTCTTCATGATCCTCTAACTCTTTGGGCTGCAATCTTTCTTCTTGATGTGGTGTGCAATCAAATGAGAAAGTCTCATACTCTACTTGTTCATCAAGATGAAGGGTGTACTTTAGTTCTTCACCATTAATTCCTTCTTTCTTATATTGATCCATCAAAATTCCTGGATTAACATTAATGGCTCGGATGCCATTAAAAAATTCCAATGTAAAGGAATCAAATTTTGGAAAAGAGATAGCTATTAATGGAGTTTCATTAAGCTTAATATCGCCAAGTTCCTTCTCAATAGGAGGAGCGCCTAGGCAAGTCACAAAATCAGCTGGTTGAGAGACATGTCTATCATCATATTCAACATGAAAATGATAATTTCCTCCAATGTTAGGAGAGCTATCTTAAATTTTAGAGGCTATTTGGAAGTCTAATTCATTAAACACCGTTAAATTTTGATGGTGAAAAAGAAAGCGGAATGAAGACTTTTCTTCTTTCGTCACAACCCTACTTTATAAAGGCATCTTTTTGGGATAAAAATTATGATTACGTAAATGGGTTTCAGATTGTGGTTCTTTCACATAGTTTGTGCTATTACATTTCATTCCACTTAGCCACATAGCATCATCTATTTTGATAGCTTCCCTTTGAGCATCTTCTAAATTTTGCACCTTCTGGAGTTTTAACAAGAATTTAATTTCAGTTTCCAAAGTAGCAATGAAGACACACAACTAATTATTTTCACTTAGCTGACTGATTGGAGGAATTTTACCAACACATCTATTGAATCTATATACAAAATCTCTCATAGTTTCACTCTCCTTCATTTGGATTTGAAATAAATTTATTAATAACTTACCAACATCAACTGCGGGCTTAAATCTCTAAAGAAATATGACCTCGAGATCATTCCAACAAGTGATACAACCATCTAGCAAGCTCTGGAACCAATCAGTAGCATTTCCAATGAGGCTTCCAACAAACAATCTCACAAAGACATTCTCTTCTTGCACACCAAGAATCCCACAGGCGATTGTAACTGCTCTAATGTGATCATCTGGATCATGTGTTTTATCTCCAACAAACTTAGGGAGGCATTCCCTTGATCCCTTAGGCAAGGATGAATATTGGTTTAAAGAAAATGGTCCAATCTGAGCCCCTCATGGTTGGGTTGCAACCAAAGCCATAATGCACTGGACTGCTTTTACCAAATCAAATCAGAGTTGCCAACCTTCACCCTCGGGGAGGTACCTTAAGATATCCAAGGAAAGAAAACACTGGAACTTTACTTTCTTTCCCCAGTAGAGTCGCCAAAAATTTGTTAGTAAAAAGATTTTTCTTCCAAGAAAAGACTTACAAATTAACCTTAAAATTCCCAAACAAGAAGACTCAATCAACACTAATAGTTGGGTCACTTCGCGATTGGATAGCTTAAGCACCCTCTGAATTATCTTGGGTACAACTCCCCGTACAAGATTTGCAATGAATCTTTAATGACAATTTTATGGATTAGCTTTTAACCTAAAATCTTATAAAGGTTGCTATATCATTCTCAGATGATAAGCTACTGAACTATTCCAAAGAAATAAGAGCTAGATAATAAAGGAGAAGAAAAGCATAGTTTCTTCCCGGGTTGCATTTAAACAAATACAAAGAATTATACCGTCAACAGGAATCAACAGAAATGGAAAAGAATCAAGATGCTATGAATTAAAACACACATTATAGAATAGATAAAATATTAGCACAAAACATTTATCTACTTTTCTCAAATGACACAGATCTGAGAATAAATGCTACCTCTTTTCTTTATAAAAACCTTGCTACACAAGCAAAGATACAAAAAAAAGACTTTCCACAATCGAAACTTTTCTCCCTTCCATTCTATCTAGTTCCCCTCTATTACAAACAAAAAACAATTCTTCCCCCCTTTCTGGAAGCACACAGACTCCCCCCTCCCCCGGAAAAAATTGAACCCTCTCCAAGTTTAATCTTCAACCTTAAATCCCCATCTGGAAAGCCCCTTTCCATTTTTGTAACTTTTTCTTGGGAAAATAACGATTTCCTCTTCATAGTATCTTTATCAGTTATTAAAAATGACCCTTGGTATTTGTTTTCATCTCTAATCTCCTTTCTCCATGTCGGGACCTTAATTTTTAATATCTTGCAACTATAATATTAATTAAAATATTTTAAATATCTCTTGAGATGAAACTTAGTTGGGTTCAAAATAGATATAACAAATCCATATGTCATACATTTGTTATTATCCTGCTGAGTTGTTATTAAAAATTGATCTCATTTCCACATATGCCTCCACTTGGACCTCATAAGGAAACTCTAATCTATCATCGACATGCTCTATTTTGTATTTGAGACTTGTGTATGTCCTTAATTTATTATTTGGATAGTTGCACAGATGGGTAACTCAGCTTGGTCATTTATTATCATAACTCCTCAACCGATGGACCCAGTGCTATGAAAGTCAACAAGGTAGAAGAGATCATCATTTAGCAAAGGCTGGGCATGGGCTGTAATTATTTTCATCCCCTAAATGCTCGTCAATCAGATTTTGGAAACTCGACCTCTGATCAGAGACTCACCTTGGGCTCGATCCTTGACTCTACTAGAGATGTATCGGGCAATCTATCAAAAACTTAGCGGAATATCTTTTTGTTTAAACTTCATGTGGGAGACGTCATGCTTCTAGATCTTGTGAGTCGATATTCACATTTCTCTTTCAGAGAAGAGATTGAGCTTGGAGACATTACGGAGGCATGGCGTCAAAAAAAACCGCATGTCTTCATTGGCCCATTCATGATCGCAAATTTCATTGGCTTCAATAGTTCATCGAACTTGGGTGATTTATAAAATTTGGGTTCGGCCTTATTGATAAGATTCCTCCCACTCTTCATATGGATCGGGTATTCAGTCAAACAGTTTATTAACATCCTCATAATGCTTCTCATCTTCTTCGATGTTTGAGACATGGCTTTTAACCATCATTACCTTAATCGGCCCCTGATCTGGGCTGTGCTTCGCATCTTAACCATCTTGATTCATGCTGCTGTAACCTTTGAAGCCCTACACAATATGATATTTCAAACCCGACTGTGTTGTCATTGGCTTGTAAACACCTTTCAAGCTCTGCCCTTTCCATTCATGGTGCTCTATCAGTATCTTCCTTTGGAGATTGTTGGTATCCTCTGATTTTGTTCTCAAAACAACACAAATCCAAGATGCTAGTGGTGACAACACACATTTGTTTATTGTCATGAGCTAGCGAAGTAATTGAAAATCAGAGCTAGCTAAATTGCATTCTTGTTGAACTCATGGTGAGCATTTTGTCAAACCTTTTTTAGCTGGTCTCTGTGTCATATGTTTACAGAGGATACACCCAACTTCCATTATTTTCGAATGCTTTTGTGATTTGTAAATCAGGGTTTAACTTGAGACTCAAGCCACAACCAAAAGGGGTGGTTCTTCATATATTGGTTTTCAATCACAATGATTTTAAGCCAATAAACCCCACGGGTTACACAATATAGAGCTCCACATTTTTCCTTGACTGAAATCTCATCTAGTCTCTGACTTGAATTTTTTTTTAACCAATCCACCGAGTGGGTGCAGCCCAATGATGAAATCTAGCTCTAGAGAAGAGACCAAATCTTTATTGAGCTCAGGTATTTTGTCAAACTGCCCGAATGCATTGGTGACTTGAAGTTTTACACTTGGGTGACCATAGCTCCAACTACCCGAGGCCTTTATATGCCATGAGCTATGATATCTTTGAGAAGCCAAAATCTAACTTTAAAAATGAGTATTTCACTGAAATCTTCTCGAGACATCAACACTCACTTAAATGATTTGAAATGAGCATGTCCTAGTATTTGTTGGTGTTCATACCTGAACTACAAGACCGCTAATGATATGACCCTGATTTGAGTTTTTGGACCTATGCACCCTTTTATAGAAGGCAATTCATATGTAAGACATAGGATCAAGGCTTTGTTTAAGAGATTTCTTACAGCCAGTAAGCTCTCAGTCTGAACCATACATGAGGAAAACTTTCAAGTATGTTCTACTCATACTCTTCTTGCATTCTAATAGACCATGCAAATTGGAACATAATGAGTGAATTTTCTCTTAGGAAAGCACGGGGCTACCCAAACTCATAGCCATTTATACTTGCGGCCTTCATGATCTCTGATTTTTGAATTCTAAGCATTTGAGCTCTAGAACTTGTATTGGTGAGCTTTAACCCTCAAAATCTGCATTTTGAAATATGGATCTGAAAGTGAAAACTGGATCTGCATTTGGACTTTTACACCAGCCCTTCAATCCGAAAGCTAAATCTCAGGTTTTCAGATCTATACATCAAACTCTGAACTATGAACATTCATCTTCAGTTTTGAATTGGTGAAATTGAAACTGGAAACCAAACTTGGGACCTGTGAGATGAACCATTTTGAACCACCTTGAACCATTGTGTGCTTGGGTTTTGAACTTTGAATTTGAACTTGTCTTTGAACTGAACTAAACAAGTTTGAAGAACCTCGAACCACTCTGAACAAGTTTAAACAATGTTCAAATGGGTTCAAAGATTTATGCTTCCACTTTTCATCTTTATAAGCATGTTATTTTCAAGGATAAGAATCAACAAGCATGCAAATCCCGCATTTTGGTCAATAATAACAAGATAGGGTTTGAGTTTTGAAAATTTGAAATTGGGGCACTATAAGTGGGCCAACAAAAATAAAACTAAAGTAGAGCTTTATGGGATAAAGCAAAGAATGGTGAGTTTTACGAATCAGGAAGTGATCTACGACAAAAACAAGGAGATTGAGTGAATAATCATGTCTATATAAAGAGACAATTAATTCATTAGCAAAGTGAGGAATGTTGAGTATAATTTTGGTGAAGATAGAATTCTTCATGCAGATCTGATCATACAGGATAAAGATCAGAGCCAAAGAAATCAGCAGACACCCAGCAACAAAGGACAAAGAATTCACTAAGCAAAAAAAAGAAAGAATTAAAGCAAAGGAATTGAAGAGCATATTGATCAGAGAGGTATTATTGGACTAACAATAGATCTAAATATATACAAGTTAAATTTCCATTTTGAATAGATCATTTACTGTATCAGTTTAACCATTGATTCAGAAAATATCTTAATCGAGTGGGATTTAACAGTCCTTATTGTATTGAGATACTCAAGAGTATCAAAAAGTTTTCTTGTTGACAACATAGTGAGTGCTAGGTCAAAATACCAGTTGTTATTTTTAAATCCTCTAACAAGGTCACACTTAACAGTGTGTTTTAACCTTTAACAGGGTTGGCTCTTCACCGAGCTCACTTCAGAAGAGTGAAAATTTTGGGTTACTAGTCCCGAGTGGTTTTTTCCTTAACATGGTTTCCATGTTAAAATATATGTTTCAAATGTGTATTTATTTCATTGCATTGATATTTTTATTTACACATTAGTGATACTAGATTGTTCAGTTAACGCTAAGTTTATTTACTGCTATTCGGTAAAGTCTAGAAAAGATAAATAGTATATCTTATCGAAAAGTTTATATTTGTTAAAGTTATTTAAGGCATAAATCTTGATGGAATAAAAGATAACTAGAGGATATTATATATGAGATATAATTTTTGGTTGTATATTTGGAATTATTTTAAGGCCATTGATTCACAACCATCACCCCCTCTCATTTATTCTAACAAGATCATGATCTTGCTTAGGAAGTGGAAGGTCAATGGGACTTGGAAGGACATTTTGGTTTTGAAATGGAAGAGGATCATCTTGGATAGGAGAGTTATGGATAATGGGATCATCTTGGATAGTAGGGATAAGGATAGTGGGATCTTGGTCAACAATTAGGGGGGATTGGTAATCATTGGGATCTTGATCTTGATATGTTTGAAGATATGTTTCTTCATGTTTTTTATCATCCTCTTGACATGGGATATGGATTTGGACATGTAAGGGGATTATTGAAAGGGGTCGACATTTTGATATGAGGAAGATGGAATTTGGATAGGAATCTCATGAATAGGCTTGATTGAAATTGGAGGACATGGTGGAATTGGCTCAAATATTTCTTCAACATGAAAGGTACTTGGGTTATGAAGAGGAATAGCTTGGATTTCTCCTATGGATAACCCTTGGGAGATTTCATCATTGGAAGAGTCGCTTGATGGAGATGGGGGAAATTATTCTTGGGAGGAATGTGGGGATGAAGGAGTGGAGGGAAACATGGATGTTTCTTGAAGGTTAATTTCTTCAGGGGAAATAGGTATGTCATCCATGTGATTTTTTTGGTATGAGAAATTTCTAGACACAAGTGTATTATTTTTATTTTCATGCTCTAAGATCATTTCACTAATGCGAGATATTATCTCAAGTGAATCTTTTAAATCAATGTTTGTCTTTTTGAAAGAGTTTGGTGATTGGAGTTGTGCCACAATAGGTTGTTCATTTCTTATGCTTGATCAATGTTCAAAGGGTGGAACATTTGAACTTGTCTTTGTTTGATAAAACTTTGGTGGTGAATTGGAGGACATATAAGGTTCCTCAAGCAATGTTATTGTTTGTGATCTTGGCATTGATTTTCGTGTTCGCATGATTGGGACAAGAGATTGTGAAATTTTTTGAAGATCACTTGGTTTCATTAGAATAAATATTGGTTTGTAATTTGGTGGTGGCCCTAGGTGAATTATGCCACGCTCTGGTTGAAGGGTTTGTTTGGGAATTTGGTTGAATAATTGTTTTTAAATTTGAGCACATGGAGATTGATTTGAAACTTGATTGAATTGAGCTTGATCTGGGACTTGGTTGAAAAAATTTGTCTCTTGCACGTGATTGAATTGGGCTTTGTTAAATTTTTCATTTGCCTCATTTAGTTGTGAAATAAGTTTTGGTATCTTTGGTTTTTAAATGAGAGATTGTATATCAATTTCACCAAATGATTCACTTGGACATCTAAGGAGTTTGACCATCTCCTTTCTACTCTTTATCATCTTTTCTACCCTCTCTTGCAAGATTTTATTTTCTTTATCTAATTTTTCTTGCAAATTTTGAATCATGTTTGCATGGACTTGATGCAATTGATTGTTTGGTTGGATTAATGTCATTTGTCTTGGCTCAAAATATTCTTGTTGCAAAGGTATATCTTGTCTTTGATCAAAATGTAATTGTGATTTTCCGTGTGGTGGAAACATGGGTTGATGAGTTTCTTGTTTCCTTTTGGATTCTTTTAACCTAGTGAACATCAATTTGATGACTATATGCAAGTGCAATATTTTTGACTTTTTTTTGAGAGACTTTTAGGATGAAAATGCAGCTTAAGGTGTGCAAGGACTTTATGAAAAATGAAAATTTGGACTTTGGATGGTTTTATGCAAAACAACCTATGGCTTAATTTAATTGATTTTTTTGGATTCTTGACTTTGTGAAACATATTTGGAAAGAGGAAAAACCTAAGAGTATAGCCTTATGAGATTGAATTAAAATCTTAACTCAAAAAGGGGATTTAAGGGACAAGGGACAATTTTGATAAAAGGGACTAGGTCAAATCCATAATGAAAAAGGTGGAATGTGACCAATTGATAAGGGGGGTTTGAAATTTGGGACAAAGGGACCAATTAAATATCATGTTTCCAATACCATAAAGAAAGAATCTAGGGTTTAGATTCTTTCCAGGGTTTTGCAAAGTTTTTAAAGGATCTAAGGATGAGATTATTGTGCAAAAGGAACTATAATGAGGACTTGTGCAAGAGGGAATAAATGCAAGAGAATTTGAAATGAAAATGCAAAGGGACTAATGCAAATTTATACAAGAGGACTATGATATGACTATTCAAGAATGAAGCAAACTGCAAGGCTCCAAGATAAATGTTTTTGATCTCCATATGTTCACAAGGTTTTGAAACAAGGTGTTTTGGGAAAATCAAATGTGTTCAAAGAATGTTTCGGAATTTTTGGAATGATAATAGAATGTTTAGGAGTGTTTTTGAATTCTTCTTTAAAATTTTTGAAACACCCACACATGACACGTCAGACAGAATGGTTGTTGTAATATTGAAACAAGTACATCACAACCTAAGGATGGAAAGGACAATATTCGTTGAATCCCCACTTGAAAAAATTTCATTTGTGCTTACTAATAGCAGACAAATTAGAATCTTGGAGGAATGGGATCATCCTTATAGTGCACACACTTCTCAAGCACACAAAGCTTTGAATCCCAAGGGTCATCACTTCCCAAGGGATTGTTGTCTCTACTAAGAGACATGAAAGTGTGGGGTTGTCTCTCCGACCTTTCGTTCAAACAAATAGAGGGTTTTTTGGATACTAAAACAAATATTTTAGTCAAGGCATCCATTCAGGTGGCTATGCATGCAGGAGATTAGCTTCGTTAAGGAGGCCTCCCAGCCTATAGAAGCTGTGTTATGTAGGTTTTTACACACCACAAAGGTACTGAGGGAGATCTTCTGTCAACATTGTGAAATCGACACCTGTTCACTACAACACTAATCATAGTGACATTTTTCGTATACCGGTTTGGAAGAGCTTGGCTTTATCTTGTTACCGGTTGGGTAATCCACTCTCATAGGATTTGTTAAAGTTCTCGGGAGGTAGCCACATTAAAATAATTATATGAATTTATCTTACACCCAAGATCCACAAAGGCAAGGGGAGAGGATACATTCATATAATTCTTAATATTACAATCTATAAGACACTTCAAACACATAAGAAAAGAGGTTCCTTTTAAGAACCAAAAATGAAGTGTTTTTTAACTACTAAACAAGTACAAAAGTTTTTAAAGTCACACAAGGTCTTTGTCAAGCATCCTGCATCAAACACATTAGTATTTTATTAGGTTGTCTTCATCCCTAAATTTCCAAAATGCTACACAAATAATTAGTAACACATAAAACTTGCTTATCAAGTGCAGAAACAGGAATAGGAATTAAACGAAGAAAAGAAACCCTTAAAACAATGCATTGTTACCAACTACATAACTTTCATGACCAACTACGCAGAATGACCAAGTATGTACAAAATGTAACAAACTACATAGAAAGTGCACTTGGAATGACCAACTATGCAGAAAGTGTGACCAACTATGCAGCAAGCACACTTGGCATGACCAACTGCACAGAAAGTGTGACCAACTACGTAGCTCTTGTTTAGGACTTAAAAACATAGCAAAGACTTGCAAAATTGACTATGTGTGATCAAACTTGGCATGCAAGAGTTAATATCATGTCCTTTAGGGTTCATTTATGTAATCTTAGAAATATTTGGAAAGACCAAAGCCAATTTAGAATCCCTGATTAGTCTATGTGCATATTTTGAATGATTTTGAAACAATCTAATTATGCAAATCTACAATTGACCCTAAACTATTTGAATATTAATTTTAGATAAGAAAATCAGTTTGCATGTTCATTTTTAGATCCTTTTAAAAGTAAGAAACTTTATTTTCCAATATCTTATCAATTTGAACCCTTATTTAATGTTGGAAATATTCAGGATTAACCAAGTTACTGAGAGGGGAGGGGTGAATCAGTAACTCTTAAAACTTTAAAACATTTCTGCACTTTTATATTCTTTAACCATTCATACATCTAATCTACTGCAA
>MU227381.1:1928764-1944466 GCA_018584345.1 Thuja plicata | reverse complement strand
CATGCTTAGATCCAATGCCATTTGAAGGATATCAAGAATAACTCCTCACATCTACAATCATAGCTCTGTCACTGCATCATCTATATGAAGAATCTTCTCTGATTTCTTATGAATGCCTAAAAATTATTATTCCCAATCATTCTTCTACTTGAAAAACATCATCAATAAGAACACATTATCCTTGCTAGGTTGGGATCTATAACCTACCCAAAATGAAAAGACTTTTAGATAACCCATCCGGCTTAAAGAAGGAAAGGCAGTGGCAGGGAAACCCAGCAAGAACTTCCTACCCAAGGAAGACCTAGACCTAGACTCAAACAAGACTAGACCTGACTATGACTTCAAAATCCTCCACTTTGACAGCATGGGTATAGGATGAAAAGTGGGGCAACATGGTGCTCACCCTTCCTTTTCTTTTCCATTTTCTTCATTTTGGTCTTTCGTATGACAATGCCAAATACATCCTTTTTCATAAGATCATCTATAATCATATACAGTGAAGATATAGTCATACTAAACTACTCCTTGGATATGACTGACAAGGTAGCAGAATCCTCAAGAGTATTTATTCTCTTATGTATGCTTTCAACTTGATTATAGATATTAGAATGAGTTTTATTATCAATGCCCAGGCCAAGGGAAGGAGGAGTTTTCTCCACAAATTCATCACCAATAAGAGCAAGGGAATTGAATTCCATGTTCATTGTTTTGTCCAATTCATTCAAATTCATCATTTTCTCAACTAATTTTTACTTTTCTTCATCCCCAAACTCCTCTTCTTCTTCTATAATATTCATCCTCAGAATTCTTTGTAGATTCTCCCTCTTCTTCTGGCTTGTATTCAAAGTTAGTCTTTGACACCACCTCTTCCATAATTTGTTTATCTTTCCTTTATTTATTAAAAAATTGGTGTACCTCCTTTCACCAGAGATGACATCATGTTTTGGCTCCTCCACATTTTCAATTTCCTTCCCAACCTCTTCGTCATTTTCCACATCGATTAAATGAATCATTTTCTTAACTATTTTGCCCATTTTTCTAACTTTCAAAGGGGTTGGTTGGTTTTCTAATAAGGGATTTTATTTTCAAAGGGGTAGTGTCAAGAAGAGAAGCTTCAAGAGGGATATTTGCAGTAGTATACTTTGAGATTTTTCCCTTCTATCTGATAGGGTTAGGATTCTCAGGTAGTTTGTTTCTTTCTATAAGATCAATTTTTATAGAGCTCTTTTAATTGATTTTGCATTTTGGTTTCTCTCATGTTGGGGATAGGAAAGGAGATGGATGCAGAAGAGGTACTTGTCTAATTCATGCTAGAAAATGTCATAGATGAGACCCTAGTGTAGTGGAGCCAACACTCCTTTAGCAATGTTTCTACTCAAAGACAAGAAGAGAAAAAATGAGACATTTATCTTTTGGCTATTCCTAATGTGATTGAGGATAGGAAAGTGGTATAGTGACCCTCAAGGGTAAAAAAATTCATAATATAAAAATAAACCATATCATAAGGTGGGGGGGGGTAAGGAGAATCTGTCACACCCTTTCTCATTGGGGGCCACTTTAATATTTTACCCTTTATTAAAAAACCTATTCATATGCAACTTGTAGTCTCCAAATATTTGCTTCTTGACTTTTTCACTGTGTAACCTTGGTAATAAATCATGGAATCACACAAATATTGATGCTACCAATAGTGATATTCCCTTAATTCCATGAGTTGTAGAACTTCATGGACAGGGTGGTATTGTATCCTCTCTTAGCTTGGAAATACAATGTTAGCTCTACTTTGTTATTGATGTCCCATAATTCACTATTCTGCATCAACTCTCTACAATCCTTTGGCTCCAAGAATTTGAGAGGCCCACACATCACTCTCACCTTAGATAGATTTGGCTAGAGGTCAGAGATGGACATTTGAGGCCCACTCATACTAGTTTTAGAGTAAAACAAAAAGTCTTTTTTTGTCTTTTACCAGGAAATTTACGAAGCTTTGTAAAGACAATAAATTTATCCCTTTGAAGAAATAAAATTGGCTTGATATTATAATCCTTCATTATTATATGCTATCTTTTATTTTTATAAAATATTTTGAGGTGATTTTTTAGATTATTAAAAAGGCATTTCCCTTGAAGGATATATTTAAAATTATCATTAATGTTTATACTATTTTCTCGATCATTAATAGTGTTATCACTATTTTAAACTCACAAGTCATTTGAGTAGTAATGCCTATGTGACAGCCAACTAATCTGGGATACCATTTTATTATGATAAAATTTGGTAAGGGGTCCCACTTGCTATCCTTAGTGTAACTCTGTTGGAAGTCTCAGTAACTAAGAGGGGGGGTGAATCACATCTATAAAACTTCTACCAATTATTAAAAAATTTATTCAACCATGTATTCATAAACATAAACTAAAATGTTGTAAAAGATATAACATATAGTCATGAACACATAACACAAAGATTTTGGTAACCCAGAAACCCTTGAAGGTAAAACTAGGGTGGGGATGACAGCCATAAATCTTCACTACTACAGCAATAAAGTATTCTTTTTAGGGCTACAAATTTTTTATCACTTCTAATGATCTACCCTGTGAGGGGTCTACCATATTGAGAGCTTGCAGACTTATACAATCTACCTTGTTAAAGGATTCAAACTTACAACAAAGTAAGAACTCGGTTTAGATATTTGCAAAGGCCTGTTAGGACCACTCAGTTAAGATATTTACCCTGATTCACTTGCTAGGATGTATTAGTACCTGGTCCTTTGGTCTACACTACAAATGCAGATAATGGATCTCCTCTTTCCAACTCTTAGTTGATCTCTCAATCTGATTTATCTTTGTTATGCTCTTCGCTACTCTGCTCGGTCACTTTGTCTAGTCAATGTTTCATATATGAAAAATATGCATATACTCCTTATCTCTTCTCTTCACATCCACATCCAGACATACATGCTTACACACATGGATTAGGGTTTGAAGCATCCCATAAATAGACCATCCAGATCAATATCAACGATCTAGATCCATCATATTTTGTCTCTTAGTCATCCCTAATTTAGATTGGTTACATGGCTTGCATAGGGATCCATGATCATAAAAAATAGCGCATAATTAATACATTAAATCTCAGTGCATGATCATCAAATGCTCCATATAAATCAGCCAAAATGGTTTACCTTGGTATTTGTGCCATTCCAAACACATATACAAAATCTATTTTACTCGGCACAACCAAGTACTGGTGCTCAGTCAATACTATGTCGGTCGGCATAACTATATGATGTCGCTCAGCACTAACTCTTCTGTGCAACTCAAAAATCATTGTTCTTGGCATCCATTGAGTACTTTGTGACCTCTTTCTTGCTTTATAGTAACTACTACTCAGTTTTGACCTTAGTGGGATGGCTCAGTCGCAGTGATGACTGACCAACCTGCCTTGAATATGACTAAGTGTCAGACACTAATAGAAACCAAAACTTAGAGATCAACAATTCCCCCCTTTAGCATTAGTGGCCAAAACACTTTGTCATGTCTTTTCACTCCTTTAAAAATTATATAGTACTGAAAAGAATTCAAAATTAAAAACTCCCCCTAGGATTCTGACCTGATCTTTCTCCATAAAGACATTACTATATATACAACATATGTATGTACTACTTACATTTCCCTTGTTGAATCTTATTTCATTTCCCCCTTCTTTTTGTCACACTTGTCACTTTGATCTACTGGGGTCATTGGGGTCAAACCATACTTATCCAAAAATGGTTTATGGATCTATAATAGCATAGTTAAAGAATTATCCCAACTTTTTCTTAAAGATTCCAAAACTTGAAATTTGGTTTCTATCTTGGTAGCTAGATCAATCAGACTCTCGGCAATGTTCATAGGTGGACCTTTATGTGATAGTTCATTTTCTGCTTTTACCCCTTTATGCATAACCTCCAAGTGAGGTATCAACATTGTTTGAATTTAAATCAATTTTGACCTTATTCTGCCATCATTAGTCATAAGCTTGGCTAATCTCCCTTAGGCATGTGTCAACCTGCTAAATTGAAATGAGATTGAGCTTGCATACATGCTCAGTGACTATCTTGTTGACTTCAAATATATATGTTGCTTCTTAATAAGTTGTTGATTCTCCTTTGTAAAGAATTCAGTATCACATAGTTTCTTGTACAAAGAGAGAAAATTCTCTATCACTTCTTCTAAGTTTCTTACCAGATCATAAAGTGCAACCTACTTCTTGGTAAGTTGTGTTGAAATTTTCTCAAGTACCTTGGTCTCAAATTTTCTCTCTGATCTTTGCAAGAGTCTCTCAGTAGCATCTATGTCATCTATGTTTACCTTTTGAACAATATTAACCAACTACTCCAAGATAAGTGCCTTCTCATTTAGGTCTTGAAATTCAAGTCCATCAACAAAGATTTCCTTAATCGCATTTAATACCTGCTTCTGGTGATGTTCTTCTTTCAATTCTTCTTGCTTCCTCTTCCTGTTCAACAAGTCCTACAAGATTAGTATATGTTCATAAGATAAGTTATTAGAATCCCATTTTTTAATGACTATAACTTCATAAAATATAACTTTAGAGCTCTTATCCTTCTTCTTCTTATGTGATTTCTTCTTTATTGGCTCTTGTGAGCTGCTACTCAGTTCATATTCATCTTTCAAAATACTAGTATTACCACTAATTGATACTATCTCCTTCTGAGTATTGAGCATCTACTCGGCAGATGTATCATCTCTCTTAACATTAGTAGATACTACAGGAGAAACATTAGGTAATTATACCAATGATTGAATGGACTCTTCCTCCTTAGGTTCTTGTTTCTTATCTGTCTCAAAAGTCTTAGTCACCTTGGTGAATTCTTCAAGTGATTTGGAGATATCTAGTGCAGACTTATCTGCTTGTTCTTCCTTGCTTTTATCTCCCTATGGATTGTCTTCAAGGTTTTCCTTGGTAGGTGAATCTAGAATTAAGTTTTCCTCTTTTCCATGTTCCTTGCCATTGAAACCTTGTGTTACCTCATCAGTGGTCAAATCTTCAATCAGTTCTTCCTCAACTTTATCTTTCTCCTGATCGGCAACATCTTTCTTCAACTCTTCTTCAGTAAAGTCAATAATTTGAGCTTCAATATCATCACGTGTCTTATCTATTGGATGATATCAGTTTTGTTTACTTATCATGCTATTGATATTCATGTTTTGTCACTAACTTCAACATATATTTATATGGAGAAGACATAATGACTACTTAACTGGAACAAGTGTACAGACACTATATGGATGCTTCAGAAGGATTGAAGTTGGATTTATGTAGAGGGCTGAGTTCTGACCTTACTCCTAAGGTCGCTTGACTTTATATTACATTATGTGGATGTTACAGTTCATTTGGAGAAGACTATTTTTCTGGACTGCAACTGTGAATCTAGACAGTGAAGGTCTTCGTGTTTTGGGTATATCTTACTGAGGAAGATGTTTCAGAAATTGTGAGCTTACTGATAGAGAGCCGACATATGATAGTGAAATAGGTTGAGTTTGATTTCTATTTGGGTACTGATGACTTTAGCTATGGTGTGTGTTCTAGAGAATACCTATTTCTTGGCCGACTTCAGACTTGTAACATGTGGAAATTAATTATGAGAGTGGATTGCAGACCTGGAAGTATTTGTGATGAATTGTAAATGGTGTATACTTGTTATAGGTACCATGTGTATCTTAGCAAGGGCTTATGTAATTATTTGTATGATGGGAAGCCTTAATTGGCCGACCTAGTTAATTTTGTATTAGGAAAGCTTAACTAGATGACCTAATGGGTTATTGTAAAAGGGTATATATGAGTGATCTTTTCATTTGTGAAAAGTGTGGTAGAGAAAGAGAAGAGAAGATATTTTTGAAGCTACAAAGCTTGACTACTGGATAGAGAGCAATGTTGATACTTCATTGGAACTGATCAAGCAAAGATAGTTTCTATCAGACAGTTCACTAGATTGTGTATTTTCTATATACACTTGATGCAGATTGTAAATCATTGAGGGTGGATTTAACATTCTTTGGGAAATGTGCCTTGGCAGTGAGCCTACTATTTCCTTTGACTCCTAATAGGGTCTATCTCCTAACAAGGACTGTGTACTGTAATGTTGTAAAAATCTCCTAACAGGGCTAATATCTTTTAACAGGGATACTATACTCTCAGTACATTTTTATGTGTGTTAATTTGCACCGGGGTTTTACCTTTGACAGGGTTTCCTCAACAACAAATATTGTGTTATGGTGTTGTCTATTACTATGTTATTATTTACATTTGTTGATATGGTTGATAAAGTTTAAATTTTAATAATCTATACTACAATTGATTCACCCCCCNTTCCCCCCCCCCCCCCCCCCCGCCCTCTTAGTTGTCTTGTGGACTATTATTCCTAACAATTGGTATCAGAGCTACTAGTCCTCAAAGAGAAAGTTTAACAGCTTGAGGTGATCCTGAAGATGACTTACTACAAGAAGGATAGTCTGAATTTTGACCCTAAAAACTTTGACAGTTGGCATAACAAGATGAGAACACATCTGATGTTTCTAGGACTTGACTACTGGATGACCATAAAGAAGAAAGAAAATTTAGCGACTAAGGATGAATTAGAGAAGGCCACTGAAGACGAAAAGAAGCTATTTTCATGTAATATAGTTGCAAGGGAATCTTTAATTAGTGCTCTATTAGAAGGAGAATTTACTGAAGTAAAGGACTTGGATTCTGCATGTGAAATATGGACAAGACTGGAAGCACTATATGTTGGAGATGGACTTACAAAGCAAGAAAATTTACAGAACTGGAAGACGAAGATGGAATCATTAAAGATGAGAGAAGATTAGAACATTAGAGCATATGCACAAAGAATTACTAAGGTGGTGACTGGTATTAGGAACTTTGGAGGAACTTACATTGAAGAAGAATTAATTGCAAAGATACTAAGATCTTTGACATCTACATACAGGATCAAGGTTCAGGCTATAGAGGAGATCATACCTTTGACACCAAACTTCAGCAGAGAGATGTTGATTGGAAAACTAGCTACATTTGAGGCCGTAGAATTGGGAGACACTTTACCTAGAGTTGAGTCAGCATTCAAAGCAACCGTACACAAGAACAAGAAGACCTTAGCTGGAAATGCAAGCACAAGCAGTAATGACCTGAGATAAGAACTTGGAGCCTATGCTGATGAATGGGAATAGATAAAAGAAGAAGAAAGGAAGCTAGATGAAATTTTTGCACTTATTGCCAGAAGAGAAAAGATAGATAAGGGTAAGTTTGAAGGAAAATTACCTTTGAAATGTTTTTCATGTAATAAGATCGGTCATTTTGCATCTAGATGTCCTACAAGAATTCCAAAGCACAAACCTAAGTTTTTCATTTCTAATTTCTCAAAGGATAAGGAATGCTATTATGCTAGTGAAGTAATATTTGATGATGAGGATGATAACTTTGATGAAATTAGATTCATTTCTATTAAGGATGATGAACCTATGCATGAGGAAAAATCGTTAGTATCTCAAGTTGAAAAGAAATCTGAATGGGTCATAGACAGTGGTTGTTCACATCATATGACTAGAGATAAAAATAAATTTGTAAGTTTGAAGAAGCATGATGGCGGTGTTGTTATATCTGGTGACAATACTCCTAAACTTATTATTGGGGTTGGATCCATCTCATTGGATGGTAAGACTAACACTGACAATGTAGTACTTGTTGATGGACTCAAGCATAATTTGTTGAGTGTTGGACAACTAGTGGACAAGGGTTATCAACTAAACTTCATCAATGGGAAATGTTCTATCAAGAGTAAAATAGGAGACTTGATAGCATCTGGTACTAAATCTAGAGGTAAAGTATTTTGAACTATACACATCTGAAGCTACTTGTTTTATTGCAAAGACTGGTTATGGCACAGAAGATTTTTTCATGCTAATTTTGACAACATTGTGAAGGCAAGTATGACAAAAGAAGTAAGAGATCTACCTAAAATTGTTAAGCGATCTAACACTATGTGTAGAGAATATGTTATGGGGAAATAGACTAGAAGCACTTTCAAGAGAAAATCATATTCAACAAAAGGGAAGTTAGATCTGGTGCATACAGATCTGTGTGGCCCTAAAAGAACAAGATCATACTATGGTGAAAGGTATTTTATACTCTTTATTGATTAAGTTTCTAGAATGATGTGGGTTACATATTTGAGAGAGAAATCTGAGGCATTTGACAAATTCAAGTTGTTCAAAGCAAAAGTTGAGAATGAATCTAGTTTAAAGATGAAATGTTTGAGATCAGACAGAGGAGGAGAATTTACATCAGAACTATTTAACTCATATTGTGAATAAAATGGAATACATAGACAGAGTTCAGCTCCTAGAACTCCATGACAAAATGGGATAGCAGAGCAAAGAAACAAAACTATATTAGATGCTACTAGAACTATGTTTCTTGAAGGAAATGTATCACATGTTCATTGGAGAGAAGAAATTGGTACTGTTGTTTACACACTAAACATAATTCATATTAGAGAAGGTACAAATAAAACCCCTTATGAATTATAGTCTGATCATACACCTACTCTAAAATATTTCAGAATATTTGGTAGTAAATGCTATATCAAGAGAGATGATGAGATAGGCAAGTTTGATGCTAGAAGTGATGAAGGAATCTTTCTTGGTTATTCTACTAAGAGTAAATCATATGAATGTTTCAATATAAGATTGAGAAAACTAATTGAAAGTGCCAATATGAGGATAGATGAGAAATTTCAAATTCAGGAAAGAATGTATGATTGTGGTTAGATAAATGAAACAAGAGAAGTTGATGTTGAACCTGAAGAACCCTTGATGATTGAGTATGAGACTGAAGAAGAAGAATTTGCTGAAGCTACTGAGACATTGAAGACTCCAAGGTATGTCAAGAAAAACCATCCTGAAGATAAAATTATTGGTGATGCAAGCAAAGGCATGATGACTAGATCTAAAGTTAGAGATGAGATCTATTTGATTTCTCAAGCTAAACCCAAGGCTATTGATGAAGCATGTAAAGATGAATCTTTGACTAAATCCATGGAAGAAGAAATAGAGTAGATAAAGAAGAACAATACTTGGGAGCTGGTTGCAAGACCTAAAAACAAGAATGTGATTGGGACTAAGTGGGTTTTCATAAACAAAATGGATGAGGAAGAAACAGTGGTAAGAAATAAGGCTAGACTAGTATGTAAAGGTTACTCACAACAAGAAGGCATAGCCTATGAAGAAACATTCACACCTATTGCTAGATTGGAAGTTGTGAGACTATTCCTTGCTTATGCTTCACATAAAGACTTCAAAGTATATCAGATGGATGTGAAATCTTTATTCTTGAATGGTGACCTAGAAGAAGTGTACATTGAGCAACCTGATGGTTTTCCCATGACAGATAATAAAAACATGGTTTGTAGACTGAAGAAGGCACTGTATGGGCTGAAAAAAGCACCGAGGGCATGGTATGCAAGAATGGATAAACATCTACTTCATCTTGGTTTCAAAAAATGTAATGCAGATAGTAATTTGTATTTAAGAACTGATGAAGATGAAATTTTAATTATAGAAGTTTTTGTTGATGATATCATTTTTGGAGGAAATGACAAAATGAGTAAATTTTGCTAAATAAATGGAGAATGAATTTGAGATGTCAATGATTGGTGAGATGAAATTTTTTCTTGGTTTGCAAATTAATCAGAGTAAGAATAGCATATTTATATCTGAGACCAAGTACCTTAAGGAAATGTTGAAGAAATTTGGAATGAAAGATTGTAAACCTATTGGTACACCCATGATAACAAGGAACAAACTAACTAAAAGTGATGAGACTTAAAGTGTTAGGCAGACTAAGTACAGGTCAATGATTGGAGGTCTACAATATTTGACACACACTAGACTAGATATTACCAATGTATATGGAATTTTGGCTAGATATCAGGCAGATCCTAAAGAAAGAAACTTTTCTATTGTGAAAATAATTTTTAGATATCTGAAAGGAACAGTAGAGTATGGATTATGGTATGAAAAATCTGATGATTTTACTTTGCAGGCTTTTACTGATGTTGATTGGGTAGGTAATGTGGATGACAGAAAGAGCACAAGTGGTGGTGCATTTTTCCTTGGGAAGAGATTGGTTTCCTGGTTAAGCAAAAAGCAGAATTGTATTGCTTAATCTATTGTTGAATCAGAATAAGTAGCTACTGCAATTAATTGCACACGAGTTGTTTGGATGAAACAAATGTTGGAAGATATTGGAATAATTTTCAAGGAGCTAGTGGTTATTCATTGTGATAACACAAGTATAGTAAACATGTTGAAGAATCTTGTAATGCACTCAAATAATAAACATATTTCTATCAAGTATCATTTCTTAAGGGAGAAGGTAGTTGCTAAGGAGATTAAACTGGATTACATAAGCACAAAGGAACATATATTAGATATATTTACTAAACCTTTGCCAAAAGATGTTTTTGAATACCTCATAGGCATGCTTGGGGTGATGACCCCTCCCAGTGGTAATTAAAATGATGCAGGTATGCATCAGTCTAGTGGATCTCAAAGCTATATTATTCTCTGGACTTGATGTATGGATCTACTCCTTAGGGGGAGTGATCAAAGTAGAACACTATGGAGCAAATTTGGGTGATCTTGCACCTAATCAGACATGAAGATGTGAAAAATCTACTGAAGACTACAAATGAGTTATGGTGCCCTTTGCCATTTTTGCCAAAGGGGGAAGGAATCTATGAGAAAATCCCTACTGTTTTGGGAAATTTATGTTGAGGATATTGAGAAGATTGTATTGAGAGAGAGTACTTTTTGGGTTGATGCATATGGATTTTCCCATATGTTTCCATCAATGCCAAAGGGGGATATTGTTGGATGATATCAGTTTTGGTTACTGATCATGCTGTTGATATTCATGTTTTGTCACTGATGTCAACATATATTTCTATGGAGAAGACAGACTGACTACTTAATTGGAACAAGTGTACGAACACTGTACAGATGCTTTAGAAGGATCAAAGTTGGATTTATGAAGAAGGCTGAGTTCTGACCTTACTCCTAAGGTTGCTTGACTTTATATTACATTATGTGGATGTTATAGTTCATTTGGTGAAGACTATTTTTCTGGACTACAACTGTGAATCTGGACAGAGAAGGTCTTTGTGTTTTAGGTGTATCTTACTGAGGAAGATGTTTTAGAACTTTTGAGATTACCAATAGAGAGAAAAAATATGATAGTAAAGGGGTTTAGTTCAAATTTTTTTTGGGTACTGATGACATCATATGTGGCGTGTGTTATGGAGAAGACCTATTTCCTGGCTGACTTCAGACTTGTAACTTGTGGAAATTAATTATGACAGTGGATTATGGATCTGGAAGTATTTGTGATGAATTATAAATTTTGTATACTTTTTATAGGTACCGTGTCTATCTTAGCAAGGTCTTATGTAATTATTTGTATGATGGGAAGCCTTAATTGGCTGACCTAGTTAATTTTGTATTAGGAAAGCTTAACTGGCTGACCTAATGGGCTATCGTAAAAGGGTATATATGAGTGATCTTTTAATTTGTAAAAAGTGTGGTAAAGAAAGAGAAGAGAAATTGTAAATTTTGTATACTTTTTATAGGTACCATGTGTATCTTAGCAAGGGCTTATGTAATTATTTCTATGATGGGAAGCCTTAATTGGTTGACCTAGTTAATTTTGTATTAGGAAAGCTTAACTAGCTGACCTAATGGGCTATTGTTAAAGGGTATATATGAGTGATCTTTTAATTTGTGAAAAGTGTGGTAGAGAAAGAGAAAAGAAGAGATTTGTGAAGCTACAAAGCTTGAATACTAGATAGAGAGCAGTGTTTATACTTCATTGGAACTGATCAAGAAAATATAGTTTCTATTAGACAGTTCACTAGATTGTGTATTTTATGTATACACTTGATGCGGATTGTAAATCTTGTAGGGTGGCTTTAACCTTCTTTAGGCAGTGTGCCTTGGCAGTAAGACTACTATTTCCTTTGACTCCTAATAGGGTCTATCTCCTAACAGGGATTGTGTACTGTAATGTTGTAACAAGCTCCTAACAGGGATAATATCTTTTAACAGGGATACTATACTCTTAATACATTTTTGTGGGTGTTGATTTCCATAGGGGGTTTACCTTTAATAGGGTTTCCATGACAAAAAATATTGTGTTATGTTTTTGTCTATTACTGTGTTATTATTTACATTTTTTGATATGGATGATAAAGTTTAAAGTTTAATCATCTATACTACAACTGATTCACCCCTCCTCTCAGTTGTCTTGTGGACTGTTAACCCTAACATTATCTTTAGTATTATCTAGTTCATTGATGTCTTCTATGTTGTCAAGCTCAATTTGCTTAGATGTTCTCTCATGTTTATTCTGGTCAACTATTAATCCAAAGATAATCCTCCATATCCTTTTCATTTGTTGCACAAAATCTTCTACATCATTCTTTAGTATGGAATAGGTTCTCAATTTAGGAATGAATTGATTCCTATATTGATCAATAAATTTTTCTTTCTTCTTCTTTGTTAACTCAGGCATAATTTGAGGTAATGCTCCTTCTCTTATTTTCCTTTTTGTCATCATGGAATGCTACCATCTCTCATCAATTTTATTTTCTAGTTCATCAGAGACTAAATTCCCAATCTCCAAAGGTGTCATCTTATATGATACTAACATGTCCATCATAGCTTCTTCTATCTTAGCCTTATCAATTTTTTCTCAATTTCTCAAACTTAATAAACTTAAAACCTGACAAACCTATTGAGTTCTGGATGTTGTGACAAATTTCATCAATATTGGTAGGGTGTTTGTGCTTTTCAACTTTAAACTTGTTGATATCCTCAGTTTTTGTCAAATCTTCATCTTCTTCATCTTTACCCTTAATATATCTTCTTCTCAGTTTCCTCTTAGGGTGGCTTGGCTCAGATTCAATTTGAACTTGTTTTCTCTTTCCTGAGCTTACCCCTTCAACATCCTTTACCAACTTCTTCTTTGTTGGATTGGAATATATAGTAACAGTTGATGCCCTAGTTCTTGGTTGAGATGTGGTAGGAGGTATAGATTTCTGTTGTGAAATCCTCTTCTTGGATGGCTCAATAGTCATCTGTTTCTTTCCCTTTTTGTCCACTTCCACATCATCACCACTTTCCTCAAAATTACTAGATTGGTCCTCTCCTTGACCTGTTGTGATCTGTACTGGTGCTTCTTCTTCTTCTTCTCTAAGAATCTTCTCAAGATTCTTCACAATTTTCTTTCTCTTTCTCTCCATTGTTGTAGCCTTCAAATTTGAAGTTATCTTTGTTTTTTCTTCATCATAGGTACCAAATATCTTGGGATTTCTATCATTGTCCTCTACAAGTAGAGTTGTGAGCTACAGATGTTTCATCTATGTTTACTTCATAGTGTAATGTCCTTAGCTATGCTACCCTTGGTACTATAGCTTACACAAGTTTTATTAGTAACAACTAGAAAGAAAACATCATTACAATGTTTCTCCACTAGTGATACATAGATTCTTCTCCTTAGTCTCATGTTTTTCTTAAATTCCACAAAATAACTGCCCATAACAGTATCAAAATTTTCTCCTAATTGTTGAATGAACTCATTTATCCGAACTATAATCAGTCACTCCTGACTCCATACAACATCTCCTACAATAGGAAAAGTATTTTTAACATAGAAGAGTATGCAAACAAGTAAGGAACCAAACTTACACATAGATTTCTTTGCCTTCCTTATTTCTCATAAGTTCTCAGCAAGTTGAGTCATTTATAACTCAGCAAGATCATAGGTATGATCCTTCTCACTATTTTCCATATCTGACCAAATGCTACACATGGGACACTATCTGATCTAATAGATTGATAGAATTTGTGTGCAATGAATCTGACTCTAAAATCAATTAATGGATCGATGATCGTAGAAATTTTCATCCTCATTTGTTCCACTTGGCCAAAGTGAAATTTTCAATATCCTCCTTTTTCTGAAAATGCATTGTACACTTCCCTTCCACAATGGGATAACCAGTAACTTGGTGAATAATATCTTTGGTAATCTTTCGTGGTCCATTTTCCAACCATAAACACATGCGATGTTTTTTTCGCAACACAATCCTAATCCATTCGAGCTTAAAGTCACACAGAAAGTCTAGGGCACAAACTAACCCTTTGTCGGCAATTTGTTGATGATCAGCCTTTTGAAATCCATTTTCACATAATGTTTCATAAGCTTCCCTCAATTCAAATTCTCAAAATTCTCCAAATTTACACATATAACATGCTCATACATCATGGATTATAATTACCTTTGGTGGAATCAATGAAAGGGCTCCCGTAAGATCTCCCTTCATTGCAATTTCAGGAATGACTTAGAAGTTTGGAGGTGCACATGCATCACTCCTAACCAACTAAACATTCATCACTGCCTTTTCTTTTCTTTTCATGCCAACGGATGAACTAGATGCCATTTTTGCAAGTTAGGATTTGTGAAACAGGGTTCTATGTAACTCAGCAAAACCTAGTCTACAACCTTTAATACTAGTCGATGATGCACAGTTGGAATATTTTCAAACTCAGCTCAAATCTCTCTAGAATCACCTTAGACTTCTCTAAAAACTCTAAATTGCTATGTGAAATGAAGAATGAATTCCTGAATTGATTATATACCCTCAAACAGTTAGATTAGGTCTTCAATAAATTCTTTGTGTAGTAGTAGTTGGATAACAGCTATCCTTGGTCTTTGATTGAGTAGCTCGGTTATCAAACACCACTCAGTCAGAAAAGTGACTCGGTCACTACTGATGCTTGGTTGACATATCTACTTGGTCAAAATGAAAGCTCAGCATGTGTTGGTACTAATGCTCAGCATCAAATATTCATTACAGTTCCTTTTTCTCATTTTTTGTCTTAGATCTATCCTAATGTGTCTTAACTTATGTAGATATGTACTTTAATACATGTTATGTTAGGACCTGGTGTAAAATATGGCATTTGAGAAAATAGTTCCTTACATAGCTTTCTTCTTAATTTGAAGTAGTGTGATTACCTGATCCATTGGATTAGATGATCTTAGCTTCACTAGATCCACTACTACTTCTTCTTTCTTTATCCATGTCAGATTCATGTGATTCCTAATTTTCTCAACAGTAGGTGTTGGGGCTCCGATCTTGTGATCTCTCTTGGTATGACCTATCTTGTGACAACTATAGCGAACCATACTTCCATTCATCCAACTCTTGGATTTACCTCTAAAATGTGTACATATACACTTCTCTACAATATGACCATATTCATTGCAATAATGACAACTTTTCTTTGTATTATAATCCCAATTGAATGTGTTACCTTTCCTCAATGTATTCCCTTGTTTTTTGGATTTCCATTTGGATTTTGCGTTGTGTAATGCCCCTCCAACCCGATCAAGTCTTGGTTATGCTCACTAGAAATTAGGAAGAGCTATATGTGAGAATGATCCTTCTTGAGACCGTTGCTTAAACTGAACCTCTTACAACTCACCATAACTTCACATTTTAATAAGGGAAATAATAATATTTACATAAATATGTTCCTTTATATCTTCATGTGTGTCAGTGATAGTTTAGGACCTTAATGC
>MU227381.1:1899064-1918107 GCA_018584345.1 Thuja plicata | reverse complement strand
AAATAGAATTTGCTCGATTAAGTAATAAAATGAAATATTTAATAATGGTAATTGAATTCATTAAGGGAACCCTAAGGAATGTTTTTGTAAATGGTAATGATGTTAAGTTAGAATGTTAGGAAAAAAAAAAAAATTTAATTGTAATTTTAGGTCATAGACCTGATTCCTTATGGGTTCCCTGGCAGGGACATTACACGTTGGATCTGCAATCTTGGGTTCTATGACCAAATTTTTGAAAATTGTAGCAATATCCTTGGAATATAGATGAAGTAGGTGTACTTCTAGTCTTTAACCTGCATTCATGTGCATGATGTCCATGCTTCTTACAATTAAAACAATATCCATTGAATTTAGGTTTAGGATTTGATTTACTATACTTGCTTCAGCATATTTTTGTTGTGTGACATGGTTTCCTAGAGTGATAGCATGTAGGCTTGTTGTTCTTTGGCTTTGCATTCCTTAGTTCTCCACTCTTTGATGATTCTCCTTCTTCAGTGGAAGACTAGTATTCAGTATGTCCAAGTCTAGATGTATCACTATTCCTTCTTGGTGATAGCAAAAGTTCCTCAAAATATCTCAATGCTTCATTCATTTTGTTTATACTCTCAATGAGTTCTCTCTCACATATCAACTTATTTTTTAGTTGATTGTTCTTAGATCTCAGATACGTGATTTCAATTTCTTTTCTTTTTATATCTTGATTTAAAAAAGATAGTTGGTTGACCATGTCCAACTGACTTTTTGTGAGCTTCTGCACATCACTAGTCCTTTCATCAAGTTTGGTAGACATCTATCTCTTGTCTTCTTTTTCCATTGTCTTGTCCTCCTCATATTTTTTCTTTTGATCAATCACCTCACATAGTGTTATTGATTGAGTTTATTATTCTATCTTTAGACTTTTTACTTTCTCTTTTATTGTGTTATTCTTCTCCAATTGATATGCAATCACTAAATTACTTTATTTTGAATATCCATTGTCTAATAGACCTTCAACATCTTCTTCCTTATATTGAGTATCTTTCATTTGATTTGCCAATTCCTTCCTAGCTTTTTAGGATTTCCTTAATTCTTCTCTAGCTATCTCAAGATACTGTAGTGCCAACTGAATATCAATCTTCTAATTCTCAATGACCTTTCCCAACTTATAAGCCTCCATTTCCAAGGTCTCAACTCTCAATTGGTTAGACTTCTTTTAAGAGAACAAAGCTTTGATACCAATTGTTGGAAGTCTAATATGGGAAAGCGGTAATTGAGAGGGGGGGGGGAGAATTAGATCTATAAAACTTATACTAATTATTATCAAACTAATTCAACCATGTATTCATAAACATAAACTATAATGTTGTAAAAAATCTAACATCTAATCATGACCACATAACACAAAGATTTTGGTAACCTAGAAACCCTTGAAGATAAAACTGGAGTGGGGATGACACCCACAAATCTTCACTACTGTAGTAATAAAGTATGCCTATTAGGGCTACAAATTTTTGATCACTTTTGATGATCTGTCATATAAGGGGTTTTCCATGTTAAGAGCTTACAAACTTATACAATCTACCTTTTTAAAGGATTTAAACTTACAACAAAGTAAGAACTTAGTTAAGATATTTGCAAAGGCTTATTATGGCCACTCTGTTAAGAGATTTACCCTTATTCACTTGCTAGAATGTATCAGTAACTGATCCTTCATTATGCACTACAAATGTGGATAACGGATCTCCTCTTTCCAAATCTTAACTGATCTCTCAATCTGATTTATCTTTTTTCTTCTCTTCACTACTCTTCTCAGTCACTTTGTCTGGTCAATGCTTCAGATATGAAAAATATGCATATACTCCTGATCTCTGCTCTTCACATCTACATCAAAACATAAATGCTTACACACATGAATTAGGGTTTGAAGCATCCCATAAATAGAACATCCAGATCAAGATCAAAAATCTATATCCATCATCTTTTTCCACTTAATCATCCCTAATTTAAATTGGTTGCATGGCTTGCATAGGGATCGATGATCATAAAAATAGAACCTAATTAATGCATTAAATTTTACTGCATAATCATTAAATGCTCCATATAAGTTGACCAAAATGGTTTACCTTGGTGTTTGTGCCATTCCAAACACATATACAAAATCTATTTTACTTGGTATAATTAAACACTGGTTCTCGATCAATGCTATGTCGCTCGGCATAACTATATGTTGTCGCTTGGCACTAACTCTTCTATGCAACTCATAAATCATTCTTCTTAGCATCCATTAAGTACTTGGAAACCTCTGACTTTCTTGGAAGCAACTACTAATTAATCTCAACCTTAATGGGATGGCTTGGTTGGAGTGATGACAAACCAGCCTTCCTTAAATATGACAAAGTGTGGGACACTAATAGATAACAAAAATTAGAGATCAACAAACTCTTGATCTTACTCTTTGTATAATCATTTCTTCATATGAAATTATATTTCTTCACAGGTCTCATTATATAGGAAGAATTATAATCTAACTTTTTGGTATCCATCATACTTTCTCCAGAGTTCCACACCAGTGAAAATATAAACAAAATATTAATTCTAAACAAAAACCCCGTTATATACAAATTTGAACATTCACTTCTCTTCTCTCATTCGCAAGGATTTATTTAAGCATCTTAGGGCACTTCTCATAATTAATATAGCACTAGTCTTTATAATGAAGGACAAGATTAGTCATAAGGTTGACAATACTAGTTCCTTCCCTTAAAGTGTGGCTAATTTCATATTTCCTAAAAGCATATAGAATTATTTTGCAATCTTCCAAGATACTTAATAGATACCAAGGGAAGTCAACACTTCCTTTCAAGTAATACATTATCAAACTTTAATATCCATCCAAGATTATTTTTTCATTATTCATCTGTTTGAGGTGTTTTATGTCGTGCCAAGATTCAATAGCTTTGACGTTTTCATTGGATCCAATACAAGGTTTTGTGTAGAAGCCTTAAATAAAAGTATCTTTCCAATCTCTAATAACTCCACCCACTTCAAAGTTCCCAGGGTTGTCTTTGGCACAACCATCAACATTGCATTTGACCCATCCTTCCTCTAAGGGGATCCATCTAGTATGTTTTATCATCATTATATTGGTCCAATTAATATTTATGAGGTTATGTTGTATTCCCCAATTATGTTTAACCCTAAACTCTTGGAAAAATTTGGAATGATTTTTCCTTTCCCAAAGGTACTAGTATTGATATTTTCCGTAAGTAGTTGTTTAATAGTTTGGAAGAGGACCATGTTTTTTCTAGATTGATCCCTAAAGATTTTTTTATATCTTTCTTTCAATTTGTTCCATGTGAGAAAAGGATGGATTTGATCCCAAATGTTTCTGATAATATGCGATTGAAGGGGTAAAAAATCCATTGGTCAATGAAAAACCTCATACAATTTGGCATTAACCACCCAACATTGATTAGGGAAAACACCCACTCCCACACTTCCTTAATATAGTGGCACTATAAAAATAAATGGTCAATACTTTCATAGTCTGATTGATAGAGAATATATCTATTCACCATATAGAAACATCTTCTATTCAGATTGTCAATCATTATAACTTTACCATGGGCACTGATCCACCAAATAAAATTAAGCTTAGGGATGAGGTTAGGGATCCATATCTGGTTCCACATCTAGTTGTTGTCTTCCTAAAATTTTAAATCGCTATAAGAATCTATCTTATTTAAACAGATCCAGAAGGTTTATCTTTCTAGATCCATTTATCTTTGTTCACCTATGAAAAAAGGGATCAGTCAGGTGAGAGAGACAAAATGGATTTTGATTCATTTTGCATACTTTTTCTAACATTTAGAGGTATGCCTTCACTTCCTTGTAATTGGTCTTTAAAGTTTTTCCACAAATCCTTACTACCTTTCCACTCAATGTAGTTGCTAACCAAATCTCCATTTTTTCTAATAATCCACTGACTTGTTTGAAGTTGTTATGCTCTTCTAGAGTTTTATCTTGATTCCTGATGTCCTCCCATAAAGTGGTATTATTACCATCCCCAATTACCTTCCTATTTCCCTTTCTTACTAATGTTTAATTTTGAGAATGATAATCCAAAGAGGTGAGCCTAAAGTAGAGTTAGGATCATATAGAAAGGAGTTTGAAGGTTTATTTTGAAGGTTTTGGCCCTGATGAGAATGAAATGTTCCTTTTTTTTCTCTATGAGAAACCATCCCACTTTGGGAATGAGGGCTCTGTTGAAATTTTTTTATTTTCCTAATACCTAGTCTACCAACTTTCTTTCACGTGAAAAACTTATCCCATTTGACCAGTACAATTCTAACTTTCTCCTAAAAACCAGTCCATAAAAACTTTTTTTGTGACTTATCTATATTATCGGTCACGAAGCTATGAATTAGAGAGAGAGAGAGAGAGAGAGAGAGAGATTTTGGAGACAAACCTTTAGGATTTGGATTTTCCTTGCCCTACTTAACAACTTTCCTTTCCATCCCACTTGTTTTTTCTAAACTCTTTCAATGAGGTTGTTCCAATATGTTGAGGAAGGAAATTTAGTAGATAGGGGTAAACCCAAGTATGAATCAGGTAAGGAATCAACATTACAACCCATGGAATTATTTATCTTAGCTTGAAGGGCTTCACTTACATTAAAGAAATAAAGTTTGCTTTTGTGATAGTTTATTTGTTGTCCTGAGATATTTGCATATTTATCAAGAGTTTCCTTCCATTTCCTGGCTTCAAACAAGTAGGTTTCCCCAAATAGGATGGTGTCATCAACAAATTGTTGGTGGGAGAAAGGTTGGAGTTGGGAAGCAACTATTTTTCCTTTCAACTTTTTTGAGTTTTTTTTCTTTTGAATGTTGCATCCTAAAACTTCAGCTACAATAATAAACAAGTATGGGGAAAAGGGGTCACCTTGTCTTAAGCCTTTTCCCATAGAGAAAAAACCCTTATGGGATCCATTTATAAGAATTGAACATATAGTGGAGGTGACACATTTCCTAATCATATTTAGGAATTTACCATTAAACCCATACTTCTTGAGAGAAACAAAGATGAAATCCCAATCAACTCTATCATAAGCCTTAAATGTCTAGTTTAAGTATCATGCATTCTCTTTGGTTGGTCTCCATATAGTGGATGATCTCATGGGTGGTTATGATCTCATCCAGAATATTTCTACCTTTATCAAATCCATTTTGATTTTGAGAGATGAACTTGTCAAGGACAAGCTTGAGTCTTTTAACCATCACTTAAGATAATGTTTTATTCAAGGTATTATAGAGGCTGATGGGTCTATAGTCATTCATAGCTTTAGATTCAGCCACTTTAGCGATCAAATAAATTAAGGTTGAGTACAATTCCCTTGGTAGTCTTCCAGTTCTAAAAAAATCCAAGAAACATTGTATATGTCTTCACCCACAATAGCTTAGTAGAGTTGGAAAAAGGAGGGAGGGAAACCATCTGACCCTAGAACTTTGAATGCACCAAAAGAGAAAATAACCTCTTCAAATTATTGAAAAATAACTTGTTTTACCAAGTCTATACTATCTTCATCCATGACCAAGAAGGGTGCAGCATCAAGCATACTGGATCAAGATCAAAGAAAACAACATCCCCATTTCTATGGAGGTTAATAAAATACCTCACCACCACATCAGCTATTTCATCTTTATCTTCTACAAATTTTCCATTAGGAAACTGAATTTCCATGATTCTATATTTTCTTATATTTTTGAGGGTGAATTAATGAAAGAATTTAGTATTTTTGTCTCCTCCAATTAGCCACTTTATTCTAGTTTTTTGCTTCCAAAAAAATTCCTCTTGTTTGTTTAGTTGCATCCATCTATCTCTTGGGGATCTCTCCCCTTGGCATATATTTTCATCATGTTCTACTCTCTCCATTCTACTATGTATTTCTTTGAGTTCAACATAAAACTTTTCCTTTCCCTTAAAAATATTTCTAAAGGAAGTTTTGTTATAGCCCTTAACCTTTTGTTTAATAATTTTGAGTTTTTTGTTGACCTCTACCATACGTGAGCCCATGCAATGAGTATTCCACTATTTATCTAGTAGACTTTAGAAATCAGGGTGAGTAGTCCACATTATCTCAAATCTAAAAGGTTGTGGCCCTTTTTTCATGCCCTCATCCCAAACTAAAACAATGGCATTATGATCTAAGCCAGTCTTTGGAGAGGGAGGATAGGGAGAAGTCACCCATATTAAACTAATTAGAGGAACAAATAAATCTATCCAATATGACTTGAATAAGATTTTTACCTTCCCTTCTTTTGGACCAAGTGAAGATTGAACCCTGGAGTTCAATGTTTATCATGTCGGTAGTAGAGAGAAAATCAGTTAGGCCCATCATACTTTCATTAAAGTCCTCCATGCCACCTGATTTCTGTATGGGGTACAAAGGGGAATTAAAGTCACCCCATATCATCCATCTATCAGCCATGTTTCCCAAAATGGTAGAAGAAAGAGACTCCCATAGGGATTTCCTACAAGATCTAACATTAGGGGTGTACACATTAATTAGGTTCCAAGAGATTTTGGAGCTCTAAGACTTGAAAGTGATAAGAATAGTACTTTTAGAGGAGTGATATAGTGTACCTGCAACCTTATTTGGATTTTAAAGGGTTTCCAACCCACTTGAAGCATCTTTTGCATTACTAGATTCCCATTCTACAGTAAGCTATAAATGGTTCAATATCTTCTTAAAACCCTCCTTCATTTTAGTTTCTTGTAAAATCAGAATATCCACCTTGTTATCTACAATAGTGTACCTCAACATGTGTTGTTTTATGTGTCCATTTAATCCTCTTAGGTTCCAAGAAAATATCTTCATCAGTAACTTAGTTATTTTTCACAACCCTCCTTTGGGTTGCACTCCCACTCCCCACAAGAGTGGCCAACTCATTTATTTTTCTTTTTAACATTAGAGAACCCATCAATCATCCTCTATTTTCCAATCACTACATGTCCTTCACTATTTATTTTCCTCTACTTTCCTTCCATTTTGGTATTCCTTATTTATAATCACATCTAACATTTGGATTTTTCTTATTTTGTTTCTTCTCTTCTATGAATATCCATTTAGAATCCTTGCAGCCTCAACATTTCCTACCTTATAAAAAGTGGTGAGGTAGAGAAAAACCCTATTAATGATAGGTTGGCCTTAAGGCTGGAAGATCCAAGCAGCTTGTTGGCTGATCTTGGGGTTGCAAAAGGGTCACTATTTTCTTTTCTATTCTCAGTATTATTATTAATTTATAATCCTCTTGAAAAATTATTTCCTAAATAACCAATTGGGTTAAGACATAGGGAATAAACAACATTTAGGTTCCCCTCTACATCATTTGAGATATTGAGGTCCACAATTAGCCTATTAGTTATTTCTCCTTGTGAATTTCCTTGTGATTTAAGGATTGATCAAAACAACTTACCTTCCATCTCCCAAAATCCTCTCATCTATAGTATCTTTATTTAATTTCTTGTTCTCCTTCTTCTGATTCTCTTGAATTCCCTAGAAATATCTTAGAGTGACTTCTGTAGCATTTTTCACAGATCCTCGAACAAATATTTGGCTAAATCTAATAGGTTGAGGCAGTCAGGTCATCAATGTTGTTATTCTTACTCAATCTGAGTGACTCCTCCATATCACCAAAAAAGGGGAAGGGTCTAGAGACTCCTCACCCCCCTTGGGAAACTCTTCTACTCTAAGGCCTTCTTTTGTTGATTCATGCCCTTGTGGAACCTACAAACATTACCGAGGTGTCCATATTTCTTGCAGATCTAGTAGAACATAATAGAATCCTCATACTCAAAATATTGCACCCACAAACCATACTTAGATTGTAGAGTAATAACTATAGGAAATATTGTATTAAGCCTAACATTAACATAGATTATCACAAACAGAAGTCAAGATCTCTAATGGGTGATTCTATCAATAGCTAGGAGATATCCAAAAGACTTTTCTATGCCTCTTAATACCTTAAAGGTCCATAACTATAGGGGTAGGCCAAGAAGGTGAATCCACCTGGGAGCCCAAGCACCTAGGTTGTTTTGGGCATTTAATCCAAATTTTCATTTACAAAGGGATAATATTTTTCTTTGGTTACTCCCATACATCCATGGGCCATTTCCAAGAACATAGAATAAATCTTCTTTGTTCACAAATCTAAAAAGGAATAAGTTTTTGGACACCATATTTATTTTCATGATACCTTTTAACTTCCACTGAGAATAAAATCACTTTCTAAGTTGGTCTAGATAAGGTATAAAGGAAAGGAACTTACCCACCCAAGAGAGCTCCACCTCTACCATAATTTCTTTCACTATTTCATCAGGAAAATGAGCCATAGTACCATTGACTATGCAGGCAGCCACATGATTTTCTTGGTTTTAGAGAACATCATTTTTTATGGACTAACACCCAACAAATTATTAACAGAAGAAGAATTATTCTCCTATTGGAGAAAAGTATCTTCAGAAATATCAAATTTGTCAGGATGGTTCGAAAAATTCACTTCTAATGCTTCAGGATTAACACAGGTGGAATCTAAAGCAAGGACATAATGGCCATGATTTGATACATTCAAGGAAGAGAGTAGGGATACCCACATTAGGCCTCGTCCATAGACCCCATGGATGGAGACCAGAAGAAACACAAAATAGAGACAAAACCCTAGTAGAGCATAGAGAGAATAATTTTATATTTTATTGTAATCACTAGCTAAAATTTTTAGAAGATAAAATTTAGATTTAAATATTATTAACAAGATTTTTTTTAAACATATATTTATTTACAACTTTAACATTGATAACCCAAAAATTGTGTTGCATCAGAACAAAAAAACAACATAAATAGTATCAACAAGCTAAAACTATATAACTTGAATCCATACTAAATTATAGATTATACGAACTTGAAATGATTGAGATAAATGACCATGAAAGCTCATTCATGAGATATAAGTGGGATTTTCATATTGGGAAAAAGGAGTTTAATCATTTAATCCTTAACACAAAAGTGTTCTCCTCCTCTGATCTCTAGCAAACCCAAGTTCCTTTGTCTTCAAATTTGGTTGAGCATGCATTTATGTTGCTCCATACATAGTTTTGTTTCATTAGGCAAACTTGGTTTGTCACATAAATTAATTAAGCACATGCTCAAAGAATATTCTCATGCATATTCATATACATATTTGACCACATGTGGGCTCATGCATTTCTAACTTAAGTTTAGTTAGTTGATCCTAATTTAGTTTAGTTTAGTCTACTTGGGCTCTAGTTTTCTTTTTTTAGTTGTAGATTATATTTCTTATTTAGCTCTTTTATCTATTTTTAGAGACATGTTTTCCTATTAAAGCATTATTGTTACTCAACTGATGGAGATGAGAAGACCAAGATTAGAGGTATACAAGTTGGTAGAAAGGATTAGATCAGTTGTTATTTTTTCATTGATGTCAAGAAATTGATTTCTATTTCATATTGGTTTACCATATCTTTCAGAGTTTATTTAATTGGGAAATAGATAAAGATCAGACAATGATAAGTTCATCTTGAGATATCTTTCTGATTTTATCAAGTCAGAAAATCAGATTGGGCCGTAAGAATAAAGAGTTAAGTTATTGAGTAGAAAAGAAGTTTGTCAGCAAAGGGTTATGTAATTCAGTCAAGATACTGAGACATTGAAGCACCAACTAGTGTATGTTAGTCACCAAATTGAGAGTTAGTTTCCCAGCATAACAAATGTTAGAAACAAGGATAAGAAAACATTTAATGGTGAGACACATCGATCTAGAGGATTCCAAGAATAAAGAAGAAGTTGGTTTCAAGATCTACATACAAGAAAATTCAAGGAAGAAATATATGGTATAGATTAAGCGGAAAAAGTGAAGGTTCTTTTTCCAAGAAAAGTGTAAATTCTGAGGTGATGCCAAAGTGGCTAAATGAGTTTCAAGTTTACTAAATGAGTTCAAAAAGTTGATCTAACGAATAAGTGTGATTGAAGGAAAACCTAATCAAGGAGATTAAGAGGAAAAAATAGAGTCTATTTAAAGGATAAATTGCAATAATAAAGGGTTAGAAAGATGAAGTGTTGAAGTGCTACCAAGTGACATAGTGAAGATAAAAGAGGTGAAAATTTGAGACTAGACCAGAGAAAGATGAAGTATTGATGCCAGTAGTCAGTGAGAGCATAAGGGATCTGATCAAGAAAGAGGTAGTTGCATTTTTACAGATCATTTTATACACTATTTCTTATTTTCATTTCTAACAGATAAAACTCTTAACAGAGTAGACTTAACAGTCTTAATATAAAATCCTTGAGAAAACTGACATTCTAGAAGAGTGTTCAAAGCCCTCTAACCAGCCCACTCCTAATAGGGTGAATTTTTGAATGGGTCTGAGGTAAATCCCCTAATATTATAACATATAACAATGTGTTTTGTAATCTTTATCATGATTGGCTTTTAACTGAGCATACTTCAGAAGATTATTTTCATTTGTGGGTGACAATTTGCACAGAGTTTTTTTCCCAAATTGGGTTTCCTCATTAAATATGGTGTTAAATGTGTTGAATATTTCATGTGTATGATATTTACTATTTATGCAAGATATTGTTTGAGTTATTAAAGTTATTTGGTGATTCAGTTACTGTTGCTTCTTATCCTACCAAGTTGAATCAGAGTTGAGTTTTAAAGTTTAAATTATCATATTTTTCTAATTCACTCCCCCTCTTAGTAATCCAAAAATTGGTATCAGAGCTAAGTACTCTAAGAGATAAGTTTAAAATACTTGAGTTAAAGATCCAAAGATATATAAGAGGGAAGCACTAAAGTTGAATAAGGATAACTTCTCTACATGGAAAAATAGAATGAGGTTGTAACTATCAGGGATTAGAGAGTATGTACTATACTATCTTGACAATGAGTACTCACCACTACCATTTGGACCTTTGACACTTGAGCAGATAAGAGAAAGACAAGACCACACACAAGTCATGATTGAGATATCCTCTATTCCTACTGATCTTGAGTTTAATGACCTTAAATATTTTTATACAACAAAGAAGATGTGGGACAAGATTAAATTGGTACATGGTGGAGATCAACATGTTCAAAAAGAAAAATTTGAAAGATTAAGAGGAAAATTTGATGCATGAGAATGAAAGAAGGTGAAAATATTTCACTATACAGTGCAAGACTCAAAGAAACTATGAATTCTATCAGAGGTTTTGGAGGATAGATAACTAAAGAATATGTGACAAGAAAAATATTAAGAACATTATTACATATGTATTCCATCTGAGTATCTACAATACAAGAACTTAGATCCATTCCTCATATTCTTGTTTCACTGGATGCTACTATTGGTAAGTTCATTGCTTTTGAGCTTAATGATTTTGATAATTGTTTACCTGCTACTACTAGGATTGAGTCTACATTTAAATCATCTCTAAATATTGTAAGTTCTAGGGATTCTAGACCTAGTGATGGCTATGCAATTAGTGTTATTGAAAGATTCTATAATTGCAAAAGTGAGTTAGAAAAACTGTATGCTGAAGATGAAGCAAACAAAAGATAGTTTGAAGCTCTACTAGCTAAAAGACTACAGAGAGGTAAAGGAAATTACAGAGGTAATCTACCCTTAAAATTTTTTAAAAGTAACAATATTGGACACATTGCTACTAGATTCCCTGAAAATGATAGTGATGAGAAGAAAGACAACCAAGATGATAACAAGAGAGAAAATAGATTTGCGAGATTATGAGATTTCATAAATAAAAGTAAGAAGTATTATAATGATTTAGAATAACTAAGATGGGGGGAATTAGCTATCCAAGTTCTAGATGTACCAATTAAACTTTCAAACACTTCAACCAACTCAGATCCACTCGGTCTCTATAGCATATGATCAACAATATAAACTTGTAGTTTATTGTCCTATTGTAATCAAATTGTGCAATATAAAACTCTTAATAGTACAACACATCAAATAACATTCACACAAGTATGACACGAGGATTTAACATAGAAACCCAATATGGGAAAAACCACTAGTAACATGCTACCAATTTTTTACTCTTCTGAAGTGAGCTCTGTGAAAACCCAACCCGATTAAAGGTTACAATACACACTGTTAAATGTGACTCTATTAAAGGATTTAATCACCCTATTAAAAGTGAGTCTTTTTCAAGGGCTTAGACCATTCCATTAGAATGTCACCATGATTAAAGGATATAACAATATGACTACTAGGTCAACCTTGTTTAAAAGGATTTTACAACTGATACAATGGTTAGAAAGTAATAGAAAATCATGATTTGAAACATACAACTCACTTTGCAAATACAAATCCAATTATAGCTCATATGCTAATTCACTGAATGGCCTTTGTCGTCATCTCCATATTTGATCTCTTTCTCTGATCTATGATCTCTGATTTGCTTGGAAATCCTTCAAGAAATCACTATTGTGTAGTCTTGTACTGCTCTCTTCATCCTTTTCTTCCTTCCTCTTATATTAGCCAATCAACTGAATTAACCACCTACCATTGTATATTCATAACCTACAATTAGGTTAATCTTATACCTCTCTGATCAAGTAGCCCTATCTATTTCCTCTTAATCATCACCATGGATCTTTGATTTAGGTCAGATCTAATGAATCCTTCCATCATTTTGTTTCCATCTACATTGTAGAATACATCCTAAAAATCCTTCTTGAATCCATACATAAAAATAGTTAAACATTAATTAAATACTCATTTAATTCTCCACAAAAATCATCCTTATCTTAAATACATTTCACATATCCCAAGAAAATCAACTATGTTAGATGGGATCTCAAATATTTCTCAAAATGTCATAATACTGACACTCGGTCAATACTGTGTTCTGTCGCTCGGTCATCTCTGTGTAACTCAGAAATTATTTTGCACTGAGCACATACTGATTCTCGGTCAACACTAAAATTTTCTCGACATATACTAGTGCTCGGTCAACACTTGCATCACTTGGCACAAACTTAAGTTCCTTAATCTTCTGCTCTGTTACTCAGTCAAGACTAAACTTTTAGTCATCCAAACTTCACTTAGACTTAAGATAAACAATATATTACCTTGTCAAGGTGCAATCTCATCAAGTACCCACTAACTCAACCATTCCACCAGGTCTTCTTGCTATCTCTTTTTTTCAAATATTCTTCATCAATCAATTGATATGACACTTTACAAGATAACAACTATCTTACCAGTTAAGGTTTGACATCAATGGAAATATAACAAATGTTTCAATTATAGTTTCCAAAAATCTCCCTCTTTGGCATTGAGGGAAAACACATGCAAACAAACAACATATGCAAGGTTCCCAAACAATCCAAAAAGTATGTTCTATAAATAGATTTCTATTAATGTCCTTAAATTCATTTTGATTCTCTCCAATGCAAATATTGTCTCTCTCTTGGATAGATTTATCTATGTATCTTATCTCCCTCCTTGTTTATTTCTTCCTTATGTCTATCTCCCTTACTAATTTATCTTATGTATATCTCCCTCTTTGACTACAATGCCAAAGACATACATCTTCAACATGTAGATATATTTGTGTCAGGTTTCTGAATTCAATGCTCCCTCTATCATCTTGCTTATGACTAATCAACATATTTTTCTTAACACTTCACAACTATTCTATGTAATACATTTGATGCAACCACTCCATGAGATCTTAGTTAGCCTCAGATAGGGGAATCACCCCTAATTTTCCTATTAACCCCTAATTTGCCTCTTAGATATTCATGAGAATCCTTAGGTAAAGCTTTATTAAATATATTTACCAATTGTTCCTTTGTATTAACATACTCAAGTCTTACTTCTTTGTCTTGTACAGGTTCTCTCAAGTAATGTTACTTGATAGCAATATGCTTGGTCCTTGTATGCATCACAGGGTTCTTTGAAATATTAATAACACTAGTGTTATCACAAAAATAACAAATGGGTCTGTGATTTCCTCCATACCTTTCAACAATTTCTTTCTCTGCACTATGTTTGAACAATTTACTGGTGCTGCAACATATTTAGCCTCTATTATGGATTGATAAATATAGTTTTGTTTCTTTTTTTCCAAGAGACTAATCTATTTCATAAAAATAATGCACCTCCACTTGTGCTCTTTCTATCATCAACATTACCTACCCAATCTGCATCTTTGTAAAATTTTAGTTCAAACTTCTCATGCTTCTTGTAATACAATCCATAGTCTTATGTTCCCTTTAAATATCTTAGAATCCTTTTCACTTCCATTAAGTGACTATCTTTAGGATTTGCAAAGAATATTGCAACAATCCCAACTGCTAGTGCAATATCTGGTCTACTGTGGACAACATATTCTAGTTTTCCAATTATTGATCTATACAGGGTTTGATTCACTTTAGTTATCTCATTAGTCTTTGATAGTTTTTGTCCACTAGTCATAGGAGTACTTACAGGTATAGAGTCTTCCATACCAAAAGGCTTTAGTATCTCCTTGATATACTTAGTTTGAGTAATTTAGATATGTTTCTTCATCTGATATGCTTGCAAACCAACAAAGAATTTGATCTCTCCAAACATAGACATCTCAAATTTAGATTGCATCTCTTTTGCAAATAATTGGCATAAAACATCTTGTCCTACAAATATGATATCATCAACAACTATTTCAGATAACAATGTCCCTTTACCTTTGTCAGAATTTAGGTACATATTATTGTTGTCATTTGTCCTTGTAAATCCAATCTTGACTAAGTAATTATGTAATCTCGCATATCATGCTCTAGTGGCTTGCTTCAATCCATACAACACTTTTTGTAACTCGTAAACTATATTCTTCTTGCTTGAATCAACAAATCCTTCAGCTTGTTTAATTTATACCTCTTCTTCCAGTATTCTATTTAGAAATGTTGATTTGACATCTATTTGATATACTTTGAATCCTTTGTAAGATGCATAATCTAGTAGATTTCTAACTCCTTTCAATCTTGCAACTGGGGAAAACATCTCACCATAGTCAATCCCTTCTTCTTGTGCATAACCTTTGCATACTAGTATAGCCTTGTTTCTCATAACTTCTCCATGTTCATTCAGCTTATTTCTAAATACCCACTTTGTTCCAATAACATTATTATCTTTTGGTCTAGGTACTAGTATCCATATTTTTTTCTTCTCAATTTGTTCAATTTCTTCATTCATGGCATGTATCCAATCTTCATTTCCTAAATCATATTTCACTATATTCAGCTTAAATTCAGATAATAGACATGTCTGATTTTTCAATTTTCTTCTTGTCTTGATCTCTGAATCTTTATCTCAAATAATTTGATCTGGTTTAGGATGTCTTCTCACATATTTTTCTAGTATGGGCTCTGGTCTTCTTTTCTCTTGATGTTCATCTTCAAATTCATCATCAAAATTGATTTCAGGTTCATTTTTTGTTTTTTGTTTTTCCTTGGCAATC
Organism: Thuja plicata; assembly: GCA_018584345.1. NCBI lineage: Eukaryota > Viridiplantae > Streptophyta > Pinopsida > Cupressales > Cupressaceae > Thuja > Thuja plicata. The sequence goes on along the minus strand of MU227381.1, from coordinate 1,902,599 downwards.
TCCTCCTATTGCTCGACAACGTCTTTCTATATCTCAACATTTTCTTGTTGTCGCTCGGTAGCACCATTTTATTGTTCGGCAGCTTCATTTTATGGTTCACGCATACTGCTAGGATCTCCTTCATTCATGTAAATGAAATATTTTTAATCTTTATGTTCTTGCTTGAATTTTGTAACGCCCCGCTAGGGAACCCAAGAGAGATTAACCTAAAACATGTCACTATGTGTGCTGAATATTTTTTTTTTAAAAGTTAACATAAAGAAACATACATTCATGCGGAAGCGATTACCATTTATACACATGTCTTACACTCACATAGATTACATGACTCAAGGGTCCCATGATGTTGAATTACTTAAAGAAAAACACAACTAATAATATAACAAAACATTCCATCTGATTAAACATATCAAATACAACTGATGTAGTCACAATTACAAACCTCATAGATAACCATGAAACTACCATAAACTCACATCCATTGCACATGTCGCAGGGTATGTGGTAATCACACTAAACTACTTACTATTACAATTTCCAGATTAGGTATCACATGCGATACACTAATACAAGATATACAATAACCAAATTACATAATAAATGATGAAGGAACACATCTGCAAAGAAACCATCAAGCACCTGGTACAAGGACATCAAATCTCAATGGATAAAGAATCACTAACACCCATCCATGTGGAACCACAAAGGTCCACCCCACTGTGCTGAGGAGATAACAATAGATCCCAATCAGATATCCAAAACCAACAAGGCATAACCACTAAGCAAGGGATCCTGATAACTCTCTAATCTGATGTACTAATCATCATAAAAGGTAAGACTCACTAATCCAGAGGCAACTGACAATGTAGGAAATCTAGCATGTGTAAAGGAAGGTGTCATCATGTACATCTACCCTTAAGTTCTGCCCAGATAATCACAACGGATTTTGGCACCTAAGTGACCATACACGGAGCTAATGTCCTCTCATACTAACAAGGCCCACTAACTATGTCAGATACCTCGCAGGGCAACTAACATCTTCTCCAGACCATCTTAGCCTATACTAGCACTCAAGCATGGGTGAGGACACATCTTATTAATTCATTTTAATCTCTCAAATATGTCTTTAATTATCACTTATTAAGAAACTCCACAATAAGCAGCTCAGTAGTCTCTTACGGACACAGAACTTATTGCAAGCCACCTCCTACTATGCATCTAGGTAACCTACCCTAGGCTCATAGATCCTAACAGATCTAGCATAGGTCACAACCCTAGTGTACCCCAAATCAGTATCCCATATAATAGGAATGGTCACATAGGTACACTAGCAAATAACATAATTGAAAGGGTCATCATGGTCAGTTTAGGGTAATATCTGACAACACACACACCATAAAGTAACAGAAAAGATAAACACTCCCCCTAGCCTCTGTATACATCATAGGTCATCTAATGTCCCAGATAATAACATATACAAACACAAGAGATCCATAAGATGCATAGAAACCAAAACGTCTCAAAGAACTGAAAAATGATCTATGAGCATATGATCATTTAACAGATACCTCACTAGAATATTACTCAACACAAAATTGAATAAAGACTACAATTTATTAAATCCAATTAATTAACATTCCTTTTTCCCATTACACACATTTTGAATCAATTCTATAACTGAAATAATCCTATAGTAATTGGATCATAATATGCATTTAGTTATTCACAATTAAATTTGATGTAGATTTAATCGATTATTAATTAAACAGCTTTCTACATTATTCATAAAAAAAAATGATTAACCATATATATATATATATATATATATATATATATATATATATATATATCTTAANAATATATATATATATATATATATATATATATATATATATATATATATCTTAATAAAAATACTAACTAACATATATATATATATACATAAATTAAAATTAATACATTATAAAATAATTAATAACTAATCTTAAATATAAATTAACATGTTTATATAATCTAACAAAATTAAATTCTAAAAAAAATAACTAATAAAAAAAATTTCCTATTTAATAAAATACGAAACCAAAAAAAATACTTTTTAAATATTTTTTTTTAAAACATAAATTAAAAAAGCAAATTTTTGGGGAGAGGACCCACGCGAGTTCCCCAACCCCCGCGCGCAAGGTGCGGTCCTCAATGGACAGTGGGGAGGGGCCTGCAGGGTACCCACCCCCTGCGCCACACAGAGTGCGTTGTCCTAGGACAGCTGGGGAGGGGTACTGCCGCCCACCTCTCATAGGTGGCGTAGTCCCCATGGGGGATGGTGGGGATGGGGTCCCACCTCCCCCTATCCAATTTTTTTTTAATTTTTTTTTTTATAATTTAAAATATCAAAACAATCAAACTAACGTACAGTTTTTATTTATTTATTTTTTGTTCTTTGATAATTTTTTTGTTGTAGAAATTCCGAAAACGGAAATAAAAGGTAGGAGATAACTTTTGTTTAACTTTCCTTTTCTGGTAATTTTTTTTTATATTTATTTTATTTTTCACCAGTCTGTATCAAAATAGAGACTGGGTTTTTTTTCAAATGATTTAACTTTTAGCAATGAGAAATACCTAGGAATTAATTAATTCATTCCTCTATAGTTAGGACTATAGACAAGATTTATTTTTTTGAATTCAAGGAGATTTATGAGAGATATAAATACAAAATTTTGACAGCATGACTATAATATGCTAAGAAATACATAATCATGAAAATAATGAATCCAAGCTTCTCATAAACTCCAAAAACAATGAAACATATATTAATTGTAAATTTAATTTCTTCTATAGTATAAACTATATCAAGAGTTTAATTTTTCATTTTCTAAGAGATCTAGAGGGAATTTCTTCTCAAAATTTTGACAGCATAACCCTAGGATGCTAAGATTATAGAAAATGATAGAAATATAGATCTAGGGTTTCTAGAAACACCCAAAAACATAGAAAACATCCATAAGCCATTTAAAGGCCAAATTTAAGGACAAGCATTAAAACAACACAGAAAACCTCAGAACTATGAAATTGAATCCATGCAAGGCAAATGAAACCTACCTTTAATCCAATGCAAGAAACGGAAGAATGTAGTTTGGAGGATAAAAGTAGATCTGAAACCTTCAAGCCCAATTCAACCACAGATTTGGCACAATGTAGATCCGAACACACACACACAAGAAATAGAAAATCCTGGAACTTTGAAGCAACCAAGATCCACAACAATCCACAATTCCTCATAAACCCCAAAATCACCAAGAGCTCTCCAATTCTGAAAAAACCTGTCATGAGAGAATGAATGACCAATTCCCCCTAAAGAGATTCAAATTCCCCAAAATATGCAAAGGTGAATGACAACTCCCAAGTCAATCACTAGTTTAACTCAACTTGAAAATTGAAAGTAAATCCAATTTAATTAAATAAAATGTGCTTTATTGCCACAACTCAAACTAGACTCCTAATTACAAGTTAAGATCTTTTGAATTTGAAATACTTTTTC
>MU227381.1:1840972-1890249 GCA_018584345.1 Thuja plicata | reverse complement strand
TGATTAAAGTTGTTGATTTATGCTACTGCTGCCGAGTAGATCTGAAGTACAGAAAGTTTTTATTTACTACATCTAGACCTGAGGATAACTGATTCACCCCTCCCCTCTCAGTTATTCTAAATTCATTATAACAACTATATCCAATACAACAGGAGTGATAGCCAGTTCCAAACAAGGATCATCTTGAGAATCATGTTGCTCGATACTAGGTGTAATTGTTAATTGAGTTGAAAGCATATGAGGTAATTCAGTGTCAAGATCAATAGTCTCATATTTATCACTAAGATCAATAGGATCATCTAAAGTATCCTCCTCATCAAGATTAATTGAAATTGAATCTAAGATGCAAATAGAATCATCACAATCATTCATCTTAACATCATTATGAATATTGACTTCTTTTGATACATCAGGCATAGGTTGATCAAAAGAAGGTAAAGAGTTTTGAAGAAAAGAAGCACAAGCCCTAGCATTATCTCTATGCTTATTACGATGTTCATTAGCAGATTTATTGCATTTTACTTTGCATACCATATTTTGAGAACTAGTTGGAATGAAAATAGATTCCTTCACAGATTCTATTGGAGGATTTTTAATGGGTTGTAATGAAACAGTAGAAGTTTGATTATTATAATTAGAAGTAATGACTAAAGGAGGTATGGAAGGAGTCGGAAAAAGACAACGGTTGAGATCTATCTGAGGCATGCTTAACTCATAAATTTTGTGATGTTTGTAGGCTTGGTATGAGCGAAAGAGATGATCAGGGAGAGGAGGACATGAGTTAGGTAATGAAGGCCAAAATAAATAAAGAGTAGCACAATCTCTAGGCCTAGAAGGCTAATACAAACTATGATTAATCAATTTGACTTCTCCATTATGAATGAACTTAAGACATTTATGAATAGGAGAAGAGATAGCATGCATAGAAATTATCAATGGTAAACCAAATTTGATTTGAAATTGATCAGAAGTAGGAATAATAATGAAGGTAGTATCTACAACCTTACCACAAAGTTCAACAGGTAAGTTGATAGAACCAAGTGAAGGATAAAGAAAACCATTACAAGTTTTGATCCATGCATCAAATGGATCATAGAAATCATGTTGTAAGTTTTTCATAAAAAGATTTTCCTTAGTAATAACATTTATTAAAGATGTGGGATCAACAAGACAACCACGAGTAGGTATCTTAGAAATCCTAGCATAGATATAAAGGGGACCATCATGAGCTTTAATCATTTCAAAATCATCAAAGGTGATTAAAATTTCCCTGGGTCGCTTATCCTTAGTTTGTTTTTGAGGTTTAGGTGGAACTGGAAGTTGAAGTAGAGGTGAAGGATCTTGATCAGTAGGTTGAGACTAAACAACACACTCCACATGAATAACAATGTGATTAAATCATCCATCTTTGAATCATAAAAAATATCCACAGAAGATGGTTGAGCTATGGTATTAGTATCATGTGTAGGTAAAGGATTCGTATAAATTTGAAGGTTGTGAGGTAGGTAGCCATACCGATGGAGCACTCATAGGAATAGATGCAATTGGGAGAGATTTAGTCATCAAAGGAGGAGTATAAGTAGGAATTCTAGGAGCAGAAGAAGGTCCTTGACTAGTGATAGGAGGTGTATATCCTAACTCTTGAGCCTCTTGAGCTAAAGGTTTAACAATCGAATGCACAAGATAAGTAAGACCACGCAAGAAGTTAACACCTTGACCATTATTACAGAGGAATTTCTTAAGAGCCTCTATAGCTTGGATAGAATTTTGATTATGGTTTTCTTGGATAAGACAATTTCCCATTTTATTAAGTTCGGTTGAGAGTTCTTGCACTTGTTCAGGAGGCTTAAGGCATCATCCTCATCATGAGATGAGTGAGAAGATTTATGCTCCATAGAAGGATTAGAATCATGAGTTATCAAATTATCATCCAGGATCCTAAGGAAAGGAGGGGAAGAATTGGGAACAAAGGAACCCATAAGTCTACAGCTTCTTCTAACCAGTATACTATAAGTAGGAATAGAAGTGGTAAAGCTCATACACCAATGAAATGCAAATGAACTAACACAAGATTTTGATTTATTAATTTTAAATGTAATTGAAAGAACGTGAAAGATCTAGCATAAACATGTAAATCTAACACAAAAAAGAAAGAGTTGTCTATCGTGGGTTCACCAAAATGTAAAGGGTGAAAATTGATTAGGTGTTGTATTTCCTTAACCTTTACATTTAATTGTAATTTATGTGTATGTAGTGTAATGTGATTAAGCATATAGGGGGAAGGAAGATAATATGTTCCACTTTTATCACCAAATGCACAAATGAAAGATCCAAGTTGATTAACCCAAAAGAAGGATCAATACACAAATGAATCAACCATTTGGAAATGAGAGTAAGGAAGAAGATCTTAAATTTTGTTTTATGATTAAGGAGATATGATATATAACTATAATTGAAAAGGATGAAAGGAAGTATCAACCTTAAACAATTGTAGATCTGAAGAATGCTATTTTCTAGTGTCTGTACTCTATTTCTAGAAAATCTGAGTATGATCTGAAACCAGAACGCATAGACAAACAGAACCCAGAAATATTTTTCCGATCCAACACCGTCTTGAGAAAAAGGTCAACCTTGACCCAATAATCTCTACCCTAACCTATGCAGGTCTGACATAAAATCTTAAAGAATTGTAGATCTGAAGAATGTTGTTTTCTAGCATTTGTACTCTATTTTTGGAAAATTTGAAGTATGATCCGAAACCAAAACGTAGAGATGAACGAAACCCAAAAATATTTTTCCAAACTGACACTGTCTTGAGACAAAGGTCAACCTTGACCCACAAATGTCACCCCTGACCCAATAATCTTGACCCTGACCTGTGTAGGTCTAACAGAAAATCTGTTCACGAATCCTGGTAGTTCGCTGAAAAGGGTATCCAGATCTAAGTTCAAATCCACAGTCCCGCACCTGTACCTGCAAGAAAAAGAGATTTGTTTCTTGGGGGGAGGGGTTTGCCTTGGTCAAACCCTAGTTTTGGAATTAACCTCCAATATATAATTGAAATTACAGAAGTAAACAAAGTAAATGCATAAATTCACCTCGCTTGTAAAAGTCCTTGTGGAGGATTCAAATGCTTGAATCCACAAGTATGTATGCACCAATGGATCTAGAATTTAGAATGTAGGATGTCCTTAATCAATTTCTTGTAGATCTCCAACACCAAATCTTGAATGGGTTCTTCAGTATGAAGAGGCTTGGAAGAAGGTGGATGGAGAGATCACCAAAAGGGCACTATGTAGCTTGAATCCTTCAATGACCTCCCATGGATCTCTTTGATGATGATGGATAGATTCTTGCTTCAAATATTTCTCCTTAGCTTTCTTGAACTGCACTTGATAATGCTTCTCACTTAGGCTTGGATAAAGGACTAAAAAGTTCTTGCTTGATTTCTTGTGGTTAGAGAGTCATTGTACTTAGAAAACTTAGAGAAAATGAGAGAGAGAAACTTCCTTTTATATGAAATTAGGGCACAACCCTCTAAGGAGGCCAACATAGGAGAATTAAATTTCCATTAAATCCTTTACCCCTAGGAGAGGACCTATATTAAATATAATTTAGGAATCATTGCTTCAGAATCTGAAACAATCGACCTGGAAGTGAGATTTAACTTTTTCAAAGACCGACATCTAGAAACTGTGAGACCTTGAAATCTGGACCCTGGGTCAAGGTCAAGGTCGACCTTGACCTAGGTCAGGGGTGAGGTCGACCTTTACCTAGTTCAGGATCGGGGTCGACATAGACCTAAAAGGTTGACCCTAACCCTAAGGTCAAAGATCTCAAATCTGCAGTCGAGAATGCCAAAAACTGGCTAGAGAGAGGTGGAGAATTAGGGTAGAATAGGGGGAAAGCCAGGTCTAAATCAGGAACCCATTCAAGGTGCTTGAAATGACCCCAAACCACTTACTCATAAGACTAAACCAGTCTATAATGGAAGTGTTTCCATTTTCTGACTATATAGTAGTCATCCAAAATTCACTTAGACTTAAGATAAACAATATATTACCTTGTCAAGGTGCAATCTCATCAAGTACCTATTGTAGTTTCACATAACTCAACCATTCCACCAGGTCTTCTTTTATCTCTCTTTTTCAAATCTTCTTCATTAATCAATTGATATGACACTTTACAAGATAGCAATTGTCTAACCAGTTAACGTTTGACATCAATGTCAATATAACAATTATTTTAATTATAGTTTCCAATAAGAAGTTATGTCATATTACTAAAGAAGGAATAACCTATGATGACATAGATGATGATGCCAGAGAGGAAGTTGTATATGTTTCCATTAAGGATATTTCTGATGAAGAAATGCAAGAAGAAAAAACCCTAATATCACATGTAAGAAAGAGTCACACCTAGATTATAGATAGTGGGTGTTCACACCACATGACTAGTGATACACTTCAGTTCACTAGTATGGAATAACATGATGGAAGATATGTTAGATTTGATAATGATGCCCCATATCCTATGGAAGGTAAAGGTTATATAATTATGTTGAATAATACCATATGTGATGATGTATGTTGGATTGAAGGAATAAAGTACAATATGTTGAGTGTGGCACAACTAAAAAAAACAAGACACCGATTAGAATTTTAGTATGGAAAGGTAAAAGAATTTGATTAGAAAGGAAGTCTGATTGTCACTGGAGAACAATCTAAAGGTACCTATTTGACCTTGATACATCTACTAAGAGTTTTTTATATGCTAAATTTGAAGATGCTTGGTTATGTGACAAGAGGTTATGTCATGTAATTTTTAAAAATTTAATTAAAGAGAAAAAATAATATAGTAAGATGTCTACCGAGATTAGCGAAACTAGAGAATGTCATGTGCAAGGAATGTCAAGTTGGAAAAATGACAAAGTCAAGTTTTACAAGTAATTCTTATGTTACACAAGGAATTTTAGACTTAGTGCACACTGACCTATGTGGACTGATGAGAACACAAAGCTACTATGGTGATAGATATTTCATTTTGTTTGTTGATGATTATATTAGAATGTTGTCTGTCATGTTTTTAAAAGAAAAATCTGAAGCTTTTCAAATATTTAAGTGGTACAATGCAGGCTTTGAAAAGGAAACTGGAAGAAAATTGAAGTGTCTGAGATCTGATAGAGGAGGAGAGTTTACTTTTGATGATTTTACACTCTTCTGCATTGAACATGGAATAAAGAGACAAATTTATGCACTGGGGATACCATAACAGAATGGTATAGCTAAAAGGAGATATAGATCCATTGTGGATTGTGCAAGAACACTGAGGATTGAGAAGTGTATTTCTCAAACATATTAGAGAGAAGCAGTCAACATTGTTTCTTATACGCTTAACCGAGTTGTAATGCCCCACCTGGAAATCCTTGTAAACAAGGATAAAGCCAATACTAAGATTACAATATATATTTTTTAAAGGGAATACATAATGCATATCACAGTGCAAAGTGAAAGACTAACACACCACCAAGAACTCCCAAGCATAAACAAATGCCAAAGTACATTTCCAACTACATGAACAACATACAAGGTACATACAATTACTACATTATTCCACGATGATTCATTTTAAACCCAAAGTAGAACTCCTACTATGATTAAGTCATACAAATTCATTACCTGACTAAATGCAAAGACATCTATGGATAACATATGATTACGCAAAAATAATCAATACATAATTTGTTCTGGTTGGGGAAGGTGTAACGCCAAAAAGGGTATCTGGAAACCCAACTTTCATCTTCCAAACAAAGAATAAAATTCCCTATGTTCACCATATGAGTAACACCAAAGGAATGTCATACAAATATGTACAACTTCCCATACGAGTATACATGGGTTTCCATACGAGTATCCACAATAGCTTATATGAGTGTGCAGGAACTTGTATGAGACCCTATATGGTCCCATACAACAAACTACACAAACTTGTATGAGAGCCTATTATAACCACCCTAATTTGGTATGCTCTGACCATAGAGCCTATTTTCCCTAAGTTTGATCATACCCCTAATTATGTCAAGACAATTCTTCAATTTATTACATAATTAATTTAAATCGAATTTAATCTCCTAAGTGATTTAATCCCTAAATTACATTAATTGCCTTAGCCAATTAAATCAAATCAATTCAATTGAATCAAAAAATCAAATACATGGATAAAGTAATTAATAAAAAGGAATTAAATAAATCCTAATTACAACTCCATATTTGCAAAAGGCAAAGTAAATTCCCTAGCCAATAAGAGTTAAATCACTTGGATCACCTCACATGGATCACCAAAGATTCAATCTCCACCTCTCTTCCACTTTCAATCCTAACCTCTCATTCCTCAAATTCTTCTATAAATGGAATGAATTGTAATCTCAATTGGTCCCTTATCCTTGATTGTTGAAAGTAAACCTATGTTTCTCTTATTTTCATAGATCTTAATGCATTTTAGCTCATATTTCTTAGAATTGTTATAATCTATCATTTGGAGCTTTAAAATGAACATGTATTGAGTATTTTAGAGTAAATCATTCAAATCTTCCATTCTAAGCATCTATATGTCACTTATTTGTGTATAATATGAGGGAAATTATAACATATTTCACACTCTTCTTAGAAAGGGAGAAATAGGCCAATTTTAGTGATTGATATGCTTTCTAACTCTTACTTTTTATGTTATTTCACTAATATAATGAATTATTTAAGTGTTCTATTGTAGAAAATAGGTACACAAAATAACACACACATTTTTGGCGCCCACCATGGGGCCAATCCTCGGATTTTACCTCACCTTCTAATCATTTTTGACTGATTTGTCTTCTCTATTTTTAGGTACAGAGTCGCCTTTAGTTAGCAAGGCTCGCATGGAGGAAATGGAATCGCATTGAGGAAATTGGATCATATCCCATATTTTAGAACTTGCATCTATGGAATCCCATATCGTTTCTGGTAAAGGCTCACATCCTGTATATTCTGTGTTGTGTTTTGTGCAAATCATCGCATTCGGGAAAGGGTCTCACATATAGGGTTACTAGGATCGCATCTAGGAAAGTTAATCACATCTGGTCATTTGAGTTGCAAATTATAATGTCTAACCACTAATCTTGTGACCTTGTTTTCTTCTGTCCTTTAAACAACCTAACTTTTGATTACAGATTGTTGTTAGAGATTTTTTCTCAAAAATGTGGAGAGAAATTACTAATTTGTGGTTTGCAGGTGTTTGAATGGTTTAAATTGATTTTATTTGTTCAAGGATTTAAAACTAAGAACATTTTCCAATCACTTTCTAAATTAACTAGACGATTATGCTCTTTTCCTTTAAGGAAAATCAGAAACTCAAAAGTTGATTTAGGATTTGAGAAGAATTTGTGGGAAAATTGAACAAGGCAAACTCACATTGCATAATTTATTTTGGGAAAGTAATTGAACCAAGAAAAGCATTTAAATTTTGTGGCTAAATGAACAAGTTCAATTGTATAATTCCTTTGGATAGTAATTGAACCAAGAAAAACACTAAATCTTGTGGGAAAAAGAACAAATTCATTGTTTAATTTTGGAGAAGTAATTGAACAAGAAAATCACCTAATTTGGGGAAATTGAAAAGAAAAAAGAATTATTTTCAAGTACTTTGTGCTTTTATAAATTAGGAATTTAACATCAAACTTAAACTTATCACTTAGTCTCACTGGAGAATTTGCTCTTCCTTCCAAGTGGAGGAATCAAAGACTCGTCATGGGGGATTGAGTTTTGAGTGAAGGAGTTTGAGGGAATGAATTTTCTTGGTGTGTTTGTGGGAGAAAATGGCATGGAATAGGAGAGTATGCTCTTCTTCTTTTGAAGAATCAGAAATCTAGACTCCTAAGCTCACCCATCCTTTTCAATTTATTTCAAAACATTAGAGGGCTTGTCGGTTGAGGAAAAAAGGTTTACGTCAACCCTTCCAACTCACTATAAATAATATGCTTCCTTATAGGCTAAAGCCTCGGAATACGTAATTGGTTTTGTTCTTGTAATTTTGATATCATTCATTGAATATGCTTGAGTGTATGTAGAGCGGAGCCACTTGAATCTTGCTTGTGAGACTACACACATTTGAGTACTCATAGGGCTATATGCCTCAATTTTTCCTTGTGCAATTCTTTGGGAGACGATTGCGAACATATGCCCCAACATAACAAACACTTGTAGTCAAAATTACTCAATTCATCTCTGAAAAGGTGATAATCTTTGTGCAAGGCAAATAGTAATTGCCCCAAGATACTCATCATTTTGTTCCCTCACTTGCATTTGGATTCGGCTAATATGACATCATGACTAGATCTATTGCATTATTGGTGATGGTCATATTTTGATTAGTATGTGAGTGTGTACATGAGTCTACGAGCAAAGATTTTCATTCTATGCTTAGAAACTAGGGAATAGGGAAAGTGTTTTTGTCACCCTTAACAAAGGAACATTGCTTGATGTGCTTTAAACTTACTAAAAAGATAAATCCTTGAAACAAGCAATAATATTCATTCCTTAACATACAAGTTGTTTTCAACTCATTGGAAAGTCTTAGAAAAACCTTACCGTCAAACAAAATTTCACGTACTTCAAGATGAAACAAGTAAAACATGAAAACCCATTAGAAGCTCAATTCTGGTCTATCTTAGGTCACATCTAGTTGCATCAGCTCACATCCAGGGATAAAACTCACTCTTGGTCATTTATGTCTCACTTTTGGGGAGTTTTCTCGTATTCTGCATTTCAAAGCTCACATACAGGATTTAAAAGCTCGCATTTGGTTAAGCATAACCTCATATTTAGTGTGTCACATCTAAGATAGTGGGCACTTGTAGATTTGTCTCTCAGAGAAATTTAGTACATTTGGATACCCTTTTGGCTCTTTCGTCTGGTCCTGTATCTTTTTCTAGTCCACCTGTTGTTGTTTCAAAAATTTCTTAGAAGTCTACCTTGCATGTCCTTTTGGGTTCTCACAATTGGTCTCAAAATGTGTGGTCTACCTACTTCTCAAAATATATTGATTCCTATCTTACTATCAAGCCATCCTAACCCTATGACGTTGGAGTCATTCACTTACACTAAATACAAACAAAATTCTACTTGGACACACTTAGATAATTTGAGACTCTACTTGACACTATTGGAAACCTTTTGACAAACTTGAGATTCAACTTTCATGGTTAACACAAGATGCAACAAGTATCTTGTTGATGAATTAGAAGTACCTCAAAGATTACTACAATTTCAACAAGGAGAAACATCTCGTAATCCCCTATTTGACATAGAATCACCTGCAAATGGATGCTCCTCAGAATGAATGGAGTAAAGCTTTTGAAGAATACAACAATGACAAAAACCAAATAAATGAATATAGTAGTAGTGAAGAATAAATACATATCACTCATCCTTTGTTTGACTTGGATAATGATGGAGATGTACCCAAGGAAGAGTATAATAGACTCAGACAAAGAAAAAAATTCCAAAGGACATTGGAAAAGATCATTGGTGAAGACAAGGAAAAATACTTTCTACATCTAGCATCCCTTGGAGTCAAACTCCCTAAAGATTATGATGTTGAAAGACTAAAGGAAAAGGAGATACCAACCCCTATCTCTATTCTCAACAAGAAATTGACCTTGATGCAATACAAACTTGCAATACTCAAACAAGAAAAGGTCAAACCAACAAAAAAATACTCTTTGGACCACATTTGTCCATTTTCTTTGGACAAGAGTATCAACATGATTCCATTTCCTCCCAACATGGCAAGGCCCAAATATGATAAGTATATGGGAGAGACTGATCCACATGACCATGTGAGAGAGTTTTGTGCTCTAAGCATAGAGTATATGCACGAACCTACCTACCTAATGAGAATATTTCCAGGAGGTTTAGGCGGAAATGCTATGGAGTGGTTCTCCAAACTCGCACCAAAGGTGAAATCTTTTGAGGAGTTAATTCAACATTTTATCCAACATTACTCCTACAATATACAAAATAACATAACCATGATGGACCTATGTAAAACAAAGAAAAGGACCGGTGAATCCTTTACACACTTATTACAAAGGTGGAGGAAAATCTTTGCTAGGTACTCAAGAGCTATTCCCAAATTGGAAAAGATGGAAATATTTATTAACAACTTGATACCCGAATTAAACTATGCTTTACAAATGCAAGATTCACCTAGCTTTGTTAGGATGATAAAAAATGCCATCTGTATTGAAGAGGTCATGGTTAAGAAAGGAGAAATCACACTCCAAAGTGATAGTAAATCTACCAACTATAACAATAAGCCTAAGTGGTGGAAACAAAACAATAATGTTGTTATCGATGGAGTGGTAGATGCCTCAAACACTAATCCTAAACCAATAGTGTTTAATTTAACAAATAGCTTTGATATAAGGAGGGTATGAAGAAGGGGCCTAGAGAACTCCCAACTACCAAACCACCTTGCATAACCAATGTGAAAGTCAAAAAACACAGTGAGAGAAGAAACAACAGATATCCTTTTATATAAACTTGAGCAAAATCATTACATGCCAGGCTGTAAGGCCTTCCCAGTTTTGGCCATATATTCAATGAATTAAAATAAGATCTTCATACAACATAGATCAAAGAACTTTGGTCTCAATATCTAAACATTTTCTTTCTTTCTCTAAGAATCATCCCTAAACTAAGAACATACAAAAGAATATATACAAGAGTCCACCAAAGAGGTCGGCGCTCAAATCCATAATAGAGACCTAGATTTAGGTCCACACAGATCCCAATGAGAGACCCCAACTCAATATAGAAAGGAAAATTAAATGAAGTTGGCCAAAGATCCAACTCCCAAAATAAGCCTCTCGAGCAAAGCACGATAAAAAATTAGCAACCGTCGGTAAGAGCATACCCGAGCAACAGGAACCAAAACCTGAGCGTCAGAAGAGAAACTTGAGCAAAAAAAACCTGTCGGTAAGCATGACCAAGAAAAAAAAGACAAACATGCCTGTGCAACAGAACCCGAGTGACAAAGACAAGCATTACAGAGTGACAGAGACAATCTTTACCAAGCTACAGAGCCTAAGTAGCAGAGTATTTCCCGAGAAGCTTCCAAACAAAAAAAAATATCTTTTTAGTTGAGAAAGATTGCCAAAGACCCAAGATGCTCCTGCATCACACACCTAGGGTTACATTAAATTATTCCCCGAATCATGTATCAGGTTAAACCTAAAATGAATCCAACTTAGATTGAGAAATCCAAGATGAGTCCTCCATCGGTCTATTTTTCCACTTTACCAGATACTCTATGTATTCTTTTCCTCTTATACTTCTGCCAACTCTTTGTTTCAAAGTCTTTTCAACTTCCTCTATCTTCTTCTTATGATAATCACTTGGTACTGTCATTTCTTCCTTAGTTTCATGATATTCATACAAGTCTAAAATATTAAATATAGGTGATATATCCATGTCATCGGGTAATTCAAATTCATAAGCATTTCTACTATCAAATCTTCTCAGTATTTTGCAAGGACCAAATTTACTCACCTTCAGCTTACCATATGTTCCAATAATAAATCTACCCTTCTTTAAATGAACCATTACAACATCACCAACTTCAAATGTTTTATATCTTCTTGATTTGTCTACACTGTCTTTGTACTTCTGATTAATTTTCTCCAGCTTATGTTTTACATCTTCATGCAATGTCTTCATGAACTCACCAAATTATTCTACTTCAGCACTTCTTTTCTCTTCTCCAACAATGTCTCTCAAATATGATATACCTCTCGATTGTGTTCCATGAACAATCTCAAAAGGTGTCTTTCCAGTAATTTTATTTACTAAACTGTTGTATGCAAACTCTATTGTGCCAACATCAAATCCAAATTACTTGGTGTGTCTCCAACTAAGCATCTCAAAAAATTACCCAAACTTTGGTTTACAACCTTTTTTTGTCCATTAATCTATGGATGAAATGTAGAACTAAACTTTAACTCAGTATCAAACTTTTTCCAAAGTGTTCTCCAAAAAAGCTTACAAATTTACTATCTCGGTCTGAGATGATACTCCTCGGTATCCCATGCAATCTAACAATCTCCTTAAATAAAATATCTTCTATATGTATTTCATCTAATGTTTTCTTACATGCTATGAAATGTGTCATCTTAGAAAATCTATCCACAACAACAAATATAGAATCATTACCTATTGCTATCCTAGGTAAGCCAAGAACAAAATCCATGCTGATATCACTCCAAGTTTTCTCACAAATAGTAATAAGTGTATATAAACAAGTATTCTGACTCACTCCCTTTTTAACTTGACAAAATCCACAACTTCTTACAAATTTCTGAACATCCTTATACCACTAAGGCTAAAAATACCTCCCCTTTAGCACACTCAATGTTTTATCAATACCAAAGTGTCCAGCCAATCCATTGCTATGTTTCTCCTTTATCAAATTAGTTCTCATTGAACCTCTTGGTATGCATAATTGAATACCTTTGAACAACATATCTTCCTGAATGAAATAATATTCATACTTACTTGATTGATTTGAATTGGGTTCTCTGCACACTCTCCACTGCTCTGAAAAATCAGGATCACTTTCATACAAATTCTTCATGTCATCAAAACCAAGAACATTAATTCTCATTTCAGTCAAAAAAGACCTTCCACTCAACGCATCAGCAACACTATTGGAGACTCCACTCTTATGCTTAATCACAAATGTAAAGCTCTACAAATACTCTACCCATTTCATATGTCTCTGATTTAACTTATTTTGACTACCCAAATATTGTAAAGCCTTATGATCAGTATACAACACAAATTCTTCATATCTTGAATAATTGCATAGAATTATTGATCATAGACAAAATATTTCCTTTTTGCATCATTCAAATTTTCACTAAAGAAAGAAACATGTTTACCTTCTTGAGTTAACACAGCTCCAATTGCACATCACATTCAACTTGAAATACCTTATTGAAATCAGGTAAGTCTAACACAAGTAATTCAGTAACCTTCAGCTTCAAGGCTTCAAAACTCTTATAAGCTCCATGTGTCCATTTGAATTCTCTTTTGTCTCCTCTCATTGTCTTAGTCATAGAATTACAAATAGAACTAATATTTTTGATAAACTTACTGTAAAAACTTGCCAATCCATGAAATGATATTACCTCAGTGAAATTTTCAGGTGTAGGCCAATTCAGTATAGCTTCAACTTTCTCAGGATCCATCTTCAAACTATCAGCTGAAATCACAAAACCCTAATACACAATTTCTTATTTCATGAAGGAACACTTCTTCATATTTATCAACAACTTTTCTTCTTTCAATCTCTACAAAAATTGCTTTATATGCATCAAATGCTCTTCTCCAGTCTTACTAAATATCTAAATATCATCCAAATATACAATCACACACTTATTCAGGAATTTCTTCAAAACTTCATTCATTAACCTCATAAATGTACTTTATGCATTAGTTAAACCAAAAGGCATAGCCAACCACTCATACAAACTCTCATTTTTTTTTGAAAGCAGTCTTCCATTCATCTCCTTCTCTGATTCTGATATGATGATATCCACTTTTCAAATCAATTTTTGTAAAATATATTGCTCCACTCATACAATCCATTATTTCATCCATTCTTGGTATAGGAAACCTATACTTCACTCTGATCTTATTGATTGCTCTAGAATCAGTGCACATTCACCATTCTCCATTCTTCTTAGCTGCCAATATAGTAGGTATGGCACATGGACTCAAAATTTCTCAGATCAAACCTTTGTTCAACAATTCATGAACTTTTTGGTTAATCTCATCATTTTTGGTAGGTGTTAACTGACGTGGTTCTTTGTTTGGTAAAATAGCTCCAAGAATCATATCCATGCAGTGACTGATATCTCTCATTGGTGGCAAACCATTAGGTACATTATCTAAAATTATCTCCTTGTACTCAGTGAGTAACTTTCCAACTTTTGCAGGAATGTCATCCTTTGTATTCTTACTTGATTTATTAGGAATAAAAGCATAACATATATCATTTCTTTTAAAATCTTTAAAAAAATGTCTACCTTCCATCAAACAAACTTTCACAGATGTACATATCTCACCAACAAATTCTTCAATCAGTGGTAACAAAACTTGATTTTTACCATCAACCCAAATAGAATATCTATTCAATCTTCCATCATATATAGCATGCCTATCATATTTCCAAGGTGTACTTAACAAAATATGACAACAATCCATAGGCATAATATCACAAAACACCTTATCATAGGAATTTTCAATTTTTAGATTCAAAAAACATTGTTCACTCACCATTAATGTATGATCATCCTTGATCCATGAGATCTCATAGGTTTTTGGATGTTTCATCCTCTCCAATTGCAAATTTTCAACCATTTCCTCAAATGCCAAATTCTCCAAGCTTCCACTGTCAACAATCACTTTCCAAACCTTGTCTGCAACTCTACATCTGGTCTTGAACAAAATTTTCCTGACAGGATCTTGATTATCCTTCTCACTCCATAGTATCCATCTGATTATTAAATTTCCTTCCTTCTCAGCTTCATTTGGTGACTCTTCTTGCACCAATGCATTTATGCTACTACTGCCTTTCTTTCTTGCATGTGTACACTCAAAGGATTTATGTCCTTCTTCACCACAATTGTAACAAGTTACTTGGAACCCTTTTCTGCTATAACCACCTCTGGAGTAATTACCTCTTCCTCAATATGAATTTCCACCTTTCCATTCAGTCTTTCCCTTGTCTTGATATGTGTCTGAAATTAACTTGTCTGGTTTGGATCTACTATTTTCACCATGAGATCTACCTCTTCCTCTAGGGAATCTACCACCTCTACCTCTTTATCTTTGTTCATATCTTCTGTTCAACTTTTCCTCAGCTTTTAGGGAAAATTGGTATGCCTCCTCAATGTTGTCTTTCTTAACCAAACTGATCTCATATTGTATAGAACTTCTCAAGACATTCAAGTATCTTTCTACTCTTTCCACTTCATCTTCAACATGTCTAGATCTGATGTCTAACCTATAGAATTCTTTAGTATAGTCTTTTACTGATTTGTCTTTCTGCTTCAAACTTTGCATTCACTGGATTAGGTTAATCTGATAATCACAAGGTAGAAACTTGCCTTTCAATTTGTTTACCATCTTATCCCATACCTTGATTTTTTCTTTACCTTTCTTCTTCCAATCCAATTTTTGATGTTCCCACCATAATGATGCATGTCCTTTCAACTTTGTGCTTGCAATCTTCACCTTCTTATCCTTTGGTACATTCTCATATTCAAAATACTTTTCCATCTCAGTTATCCATTCAATCAATTCATTAGAATCCAATTTTCCACTATAATCAGGAGGATTAAACTGAGGTGTGGGTTTCAAACTTGTCAAAGCTCTCAGGAATCGCTCTTCTTCCTAATTCATCATAGGTGCAGGTGCAGGTTCACCTTGAACCTCTTCAATTTCATCATCACTAACATCCTCAAGATTTCTTCCTTTGCGTTGGTCTTTCTCAACAACTTCCAATCTAGAATACATTTGTCTAAGCATATAATCTAGACTTGGATCTGCATTTCCTCTCCCATGAACCATCTTGAATCCCTTTGCAATTGTAGGTCAGATTGCAATCTTCTACCCCATAATAATACCAAATAGGGTTAGGGTTTACAAGAAGGAACTTAGATCTCACCAAGGCTCTGATACCACCTGACATGAGGAGGGTATGAAGAAGGTGCCTAGGGCACTCCCAACTACCAAACCACCTTACAGAACCAATGCAGAAGCCAGAAAACATAGTGAGAGAAGAAAAAACATATATCCTTTATATAAACTTGATCAAAATAATTACATGTTGGGTTGTAAGGCCTTCATGGTTTCATCCATACATTCAATAAATTACAATAAGATCTTCATACAATAGAGATCACAGACCTTCGATCTCAATATCTAAACATTTTCTTTCTTGCTCTAAGAATCATCCCTAAATAAAAAACATACAAAATAATATATACAAGAGTCCACCAAAGAAGTCAGTGCTCAAATCTATAAGAGAGACCCAGATTTAGGTCTACAAAGATCCCAATGAGAGACCCCAACTCAATTCAGCAACATAAATTAAATGAAGATCTCGGCCAAAGATCCAACTCCCAAAATAAGCCTCTCAGGAAAAGCATGAACGAAAATCAGCAACCATTGTTAAGAGCATACTCAATCAACAAGAACCAAAACCTGAGCATCAGAAGAGAAACCCAAGCAATAGAAAACCCATTAGTAAGCATGACCAAGCAATAGAAGACAAACATGCCCGAGCAACAGAACTTGAGCGATAGAGACAAGCATTACTAAGTGATAGAGACAAGATTTACCGAGTGACAGAGCCCAAGTAGAAGAGTATTTCCCAAACATCTTCCAAAGAAAAAAAACATCATTTTGGTTGAGTAGGATTGCCAAAGACCCAAAATGCTCCTGCATCAAGCTTACAAGAAAAAAAAGAAGTCAAGGTAACAACCACAATACCTAAAGAAAACATTGAGAACAACAAGAGTAAACCATGGACTTCTAGACCTCAACAAATATTTACTCCTTTGGGAGAACCTCTTGAGACAGTTTTAAAGACACTCTTGGACAACAAAGTTCTTACAATTCCTGATTCAAAACCATGGGAACCAGAAGTCAAACCGAGATGGTGGGATGATAATTATTATTATGTCTTTCAAAAAATCAAGGGACATAAGACTAATAACTGTGTTAAGCTTAAACACATTATACAAGAGCTTATTGAAGGAGGAAAGATCAAAGTGGAAGGATACACCACTATTGAAGACTATACGACATTTTAAAAAACTATTCCCTGACTATGAGAAATTGGAAGCTTCTAAAAGAAAAGGAAGCAAAGTGAATTACACCTACTCCAATAACAATAATGTGATCAACATGTTGGACATTAAATATGAATCAATCAATGTGATCACTATTAAAGGTGCTAAAGATACATCCATACAATCAAACGTGGTGAATCAAAGTCAAGCACAAGTCACAATCAAAGGAGCTAGCTCCTCATCAAAACAAGTGACATCCTCAAAAGTACATGTTGTCACCATTTCCAAACCAGAAACAACAAGACAAATAGTTACCATACCTTCAAAATACTATAACTTGGTGGATCAATTGCAAATAACCTCAGCTCAAATTTCTATATTTGAGTTACTTAAAATCTCTTCAGTGCATAGAGAATTTCTTGAGAAAATGTTCCAAAATACATTGATGTAGACAAGTTCCAAGCAATGGTTAATCATATCTCAGCACCACATTATCTCTCTTCTTCAGAAGAAGATGAAAAATACTTAACTCATCTGCATAACCAAGCCCTACACATTGAACTCCTAATTCACAAATCCCATGTCAGACATGTATTGATAGATGGAGGAGGAGGGTTGAACATATGCACTCTCAATCTAATAAAGAGGTTGGTAATTTTTGAACAAACCATTGACTCAAGGAGTAAGATAACTATCAAGGCTTATGATGAAGAATAAAGGTCATCTATAGGTGTCATTGTTCTACCAATCAGAATAGGACCAGTTGAAATAAATTTGATATGTCAAGTTCTAGATCTACCCTTGGCCTACAAAATTGGTGTAGGAGCACCTAAGACTAGAAAAATTTCTAGGTTAGAAATCTTTTCAGGTTTGTAAGGTGTTTTGTTTCACCATTCTTGTAATGACCAAGGTCAATCGGTGAACAAACACCATAGTTTCTAGATAGTTGTATCCTAGTTAAAATGTGTGTTGAGATAGTTTATAAACCTCTGGAAATGTAACAAGGCTCTAGCAACTGAATATTGATGATATTCTGATCAGTGATACTGGTGCTTGGGAATGTCCATCGGGAATCCCTCTTGGGAATGTCTGTCGAGAATGCCTCTTGGGAATGCCTCTTGGGAATGTCCGTCGGGGATGCCTCTTAGGAATGTTCGTTGATGATGTTCACTGGTGTCAATGTTTTTTTTTGGTTTGTGATCTGATGCTCGGGGTTGAAGTTTATGTGTTCACCAAAGATGTTTATGTTGCTCAGTGAAGTCAACATTGGCATTCAATAATGTTGTTTAACAAGCCAGGAAACACAGGATGTGACGTTTGTGACTAGCTGGGTCAACTGAAACGGCTCTCTACATGTCATTTTTTCTTGGAATGAATAGGGAGACCTATTCCAGTGATGGGAAGGTCATTTATGGCTCGAAAAGGCCTCCTGTGCAAGGTGGTTGAAGTTGTCAAAGAGAATGAGATATTTTAGAGATATTTTGAGAGATAGATATAAAGCTAAAAGCTTTTGTAAGAAGACAAAGGAGTGATTGTAAGATTATAAGAATACTGTACATGTAATAGATTTTTAGAGAGTGTTTGTGATTCCTTCTGTAATCTGTTATGTGTTCTGTGTTTGATCTATTTGAATTGTTCAAATAGGTTAAACCCATCATTTTAACCTAGAGAATGAATATTTCCTAATGAATTCTATAGCATGAATTAGTATCTTTACAGTGTAAACTAGGTCTAGAGCACTTGAGGTGAAGATCTTAGTGACTTCCTCAAGATAGGGTTGGATACTACCCTATAAGGTCCATTCAGTGACCTTGAAGCAGAGTCAGGCTGACTCTCGGTAACAACTAGGCTAGGCATTACATCAAATTGGTATCAGAGCAAGTTAGAGAATTGGGCTTGTGTTGTTTGGGTGTGATTTTCAAAATATTCTATAATTTCATCCAACATGGTGTCCAATGTAGAACTGGCAAGAGATGTCGGAGAACAGAGAGAGGAGAATAGACTCCTGAAGTAACAGTTAGCCAAAATGGCATGCAAGTTAGAACAAGTACAGCTTCAAACTACAGCAATCAGTGAACTGATGAGAGAAGATGATGAGAAAGGTAAAAAAGTGGTTAAGGAGGACATGATCCCAAAGCTAGACCCTATGCTTCAAGAAGAGCCATTCTTGAAAACATTAAAGGCAATGAGTGGTAATTCTTTAGAAGGTGTGCCTCTATTTAGTGGAGAATGGATCCAGAACTAATCATGGAATGGATAGAAGGTCTTGAAATTCACTTTGATTGTGATAGTGTGACTGAAGCTTAGAAATTCATAATAGCTAAGACAAGATTGAGAGGGACCGCACTCACTTGGTGAAAAATTGTCCAAGATGAAAGGGAAAAAAATGGAAAGAACCCCATAACTAGCTGGAAAGGTGTGGTGGAAAAGATGAAGGAAAATTACCTTCCTGATGATTATGAAGTGAAACTACATAAGAAAAAGCAGAATCTGAGGTAGAAAGACTTAGAAGTCAGTGCCTATACAAAATAATTCCATAAGCTATGCTTGAGATCCCATGTGATGGAAGAAGAACGCTTAAAAGTGGAAAAATATCAGAATGGCCTCAAATGGAGTATTCAAGAATAGATTAGTCTCTTAAGCCCCAAGACTATACACCAATGCTATCAACTAGCTCTCAAGGTAGAAGAGAAGTTCAAGAAGAAACAAGGTTCAAACATCAGAGATAGAGGAAGAGACAATAGAGGTCATAGAGGAGGATATGGAGGAAGAAATCCTATAGCTAAAAATTAGAGTAAGAACAAACTCTTAGAGAACCAAGGAGAACCCAATAACACTAGAGGTGGTTACAACCAAGGAAGAGGTTCAAATAAAATTTCAAGAGGAAGAACTGATAGCCAAGGAAGATGATCTTATTTCTCTTTAATGAAATTCTACAACTATCAATAGTTTGGGCATCCTGCATATTGGTGTCCTACAAAGAGTTCTACTTTACAAGGAGGAGAGAAGAGATCTAACTATGTGCAAGAAGATTCTTCTAGCAGCAAGAATGCAAAAGTCCCATAGGCTCAGAAATGGGAGAGCATTTGATGGTTCAGAGAAAACTCCTCAAATAACCGATCAAAGAAGAGCCAAGCCAAAGAAGATCTTTGTTTCAAGTCAACTGCAAGGTACTCGATAAGGTCTGAAAAGTTATCATAGATTCATATTCTACCGATAATATAGTTTCCTTAGAAGCTATTGAGAAGTTAAAATTGACAAGGATACCTCACACTAATCCTTATAGAGTTACTTGGTTTAATAAAGATCAACATGTAATATTCAATGAACAAGCTTGGGTAAAATTTTCTATAGGGAGGTATAAGGATAGAATTTTGTGTGATATCCTACCCATGGATGTGTGTCATCTGCTATTAGTTAGACCTTGGCAGTATGACCAAAGTGCAGTGTATAATGGATTTCAGAACTCCTATTCCTTCAAGAAGGATGGAATGAATTTTAGGGTACAATCAATCTTGGAAGAAGAGAAAGAAAAGAAAAGAGGTCCCAACCTATTGTTGGTCGGTGAGATGAGATTCTTAAAGACATTGGAAGAAGATGGAGTAGGCTTTTCTTTTGTTTTAAAACAAAAAGGTGAAAAGGGAAACAAGAGGGAAGAGTTTCCTTTAGAGATCCAAAGGTTGTTAACTCAATACCAGGCCATAATCAGTGATGGTCAACCTGCTATCCTACCACCTAAGAGATCTATTAGTCATTAGATTGACTTTATCCTAGGAACCTCACTTCCAAACAAAGATGCTTATAAGATGACCCCATAGCAGAATGCAGATATTTCTAACCAAATCCAAGAACTAATTAACCAAGGATTGATTAGAGAAAGCATAAGTCCTTGTTTTGTTCCCATAGTACTAGCCCCAAAGAAAGATGGTACTCGAAGGTTGTGTACTAATTCCAAGTCCATAAACAGGATAACTATCTGGTATAGGTTCCCTATACCAAGGATAGAAGATTTGATGGATTTTCTTGGTGGAGCTAGATATTAATCCAAGGTAGATCTTAAGAGTGGATATCATCAGATCATAATTAAAGAGGGAGATGAGTGAAAGACTGCTTTTAAGACCACTAAAGGACTATATGAATGACTAGTTATGCCTTTTGGGTTTTCAAATACCCCAAGCACATTTATGAGGTTGATGAATGAGGTTTTGAAGGACTTCATTGGAAAATGGGTTGTAGTGTACTTAGATGACATCCTAGTGTTCAGTAAACAAAAGAGTATCATCTTATACATCTACAATTGGTAATGCAAAGGTTGCATGAAGAAAAGTTGACAATCAACTTGGAGAAGAGTGAGTTCATGAAGCAAGAGTTGGTGTATCTAGGTTTTTTTATCTCAGAGGGTAAATTGAAGATGGATATCAGCAAGGTGGAAGCAATTATAAATTAGCCAACACCAAAGTCAGCAACTGAAGTTAGGAGTTTCCATGGTTTAGCATAGTTTTACCAAAAGTTCATCAAGAAATTCAGTGGCATCAGTGCACCTATTTTATATACCATCAAAGGATGTATGAAAGCCAAATTCCAATGGAATAAGTAGGATAATGAAGGATTTGAGAATCTCAAGAAGAGAATAGTGACTCAATCGATATTGACACTTCCTAGTTTTGACAAATTTTTTACTGTGGAGTGTGATGCTAGTAACATTGTTGTTGGTGTAATCTTGAGTCAAGAAGGAAAGCCAGTAGATTTTCACAGTGAGAAGCTCAGTGATGCAAAGAAGAAGTATTCCTCATATGATTTGGAAATGTACACATTAGTGCAAGCACTAAGGAAATGGAGACGTTATCTGCTTCCCAAAGAATTTGTAGTCTTTACCGACAATCAGGCTTTGAGTTTTCTAATTTCACAGGATAAAATAAGCCATAAGCATATGAAATGGGTGGAGTAAATCCAAGCATAAACTTTCACTATAAAGAATAAGAAGGGAGTGC
Source organism: Thuja plicata (assembly GCA_018584345.1). Classification (NCBI taxonomy): domain Eukaryota; kingdom Viridiplantae; phylum Streptophyta; class Pinopsida; order Cupressales; family Cupressaceae; genus Thuja; species Thuja plicata. Next base: position 1,868,364 of record MU227381.1, on the reverse strand, counting down.
AGAATAAAGTAGCAGATGCATTGAGTAGAAGGTTACTCACAGTGTAAGAAGCTCAGCCAAGAAGCATTGGCATTGAAATCTTCAAAGACCTGTATCCAGCAGATGAAGACTTTGCAGTAGCATACAAGGTATGTCAAGAATATAAAAAATCATTTTCATAGTGACTATTTAGAGTATACTCTTTAAGAAGGTCTTCTATTTAAGGGAGGACAAATCTGTGTACCAAGAGGTTCCATGAGAGAGAACCTAGTACAAGAAAAGCATAATGGTTCCTTAAGTGGATATTTTGGGTTAAATGAGACTCTAGAGTTGGTCAAGAGGTATTAGTATTGGCCAAGAATGAATCAAGATGTCCAAAGGTATGTAGAGACTTGTATGATCTGTCAGAAGGAAAAAGGGACTTCATCCAATGCAGGATTGTATCAGCCCCTTCCTATCCCAAATAGACCATGGGAATGCCTTAGTATGGATTTTGTAGTTGGACTACTGAAGACCAAGCAAGGAATGGACAACATCTTTGTGATTGTTGATAGGTTCAGTAAAATGGCTCATTTTGTGCCATGCAAGACCACACATGATGCATGTTACATAGAAAAAAAATTCTTTAGAGAAGCAGTAAGGATACATGGATTACCTTTCAGTATTATATCAGACTGAGACTCCAATTTTATGAGTCATTTTTGGAAAACTTTGTGGTAGAAGCTTGGTACAAATATTTATTTTAGCTCAGCATATCATCCACAGACCGATGGTCAGACCAAAGTGGTGAACCAAAGCTTAGGAAATCTTTTGAGATGCCTCACAAAGGAGTATGGATAGTCATGGGATTAGTTACTTGCTCAAGAAGAATTTGCATACAATGATATAGCCAATAGATCCACTTGAAAGAGCCCTTTTAAAATAGTGTATGGGATTCATCCTGGAAGCAATATAGATAGGAGTGGGTATGCTGCATATTTTTCCCAATCCATGAAGGAGGTCCATGACTCACTTAAAGCAACACTAATAGAGAGTACAACTCACACCAAACAAAAGGTGGATGCAAGGAGAAAATATATTCAATTTATAGTTGGAGATATGGTCATGGTGCACCTTAACAAAGCAAGGTTGAAGAAAGGATTTCTAACTAAACTTCAGATGAGGAAGATAGGCCCTTGTGCAATATTGGAAAAGTATGGGTCTAATTCTTATAAAGTTGATCTTCCTGCAGACATAGGATTATCTCCTATTTTCAATGTGGCAGATTTGGTATCCTATAAAGGACCAATTCCCCAAGGAGATTATAATCTCACAGCAGATACCAAGGATCTCAGAGTACTCAAACTTCCTATTACACTGAAACTACAGGCGGAAGAGATTTTGAATTCAAGAGTTGCCAAGAAGATTAGACAACAAACCTATATGGAACATCTGGTCAAATGTTAAGGACAGGCTGATTCAGAGGCTACATGGGTACAAGAAACTGATTTCAAAAAGTTAGGCATCAATCCTAACTTACTCCAATCACCTAGAAGTTGATTTCTTTTTGTTTGGGGAGTATGGTGCAGGAGCACCTAAGACTAGAAACATTTCTAGGTTAGAAATATTTTTGGGTTTGTAAAGTGTTTTGTTTCACCATTCTTGTAATGACCAAGGTCAATCACTGAACAAACACTATAGTTGCTAGATAGTTGTTTCCTATTTAAAATGTGTGTTGGGATAGTTTATAAACCTTTGGAAATGTAACAAGGCTCTAGCAACTGAAGATTAATGATTTGTTGATCAGTGATACTGGTGCTTGGGAATGTCTGTCAAGAATGTCTCTCAGGAATGTCAGTTGAGAATGCCTCTTAGGAATTTCTGTCGGTGATGTTGACAAGTGTCAATGTCTATTTTTGGGTTTGTGATCTAATGCTCGGGGTTGATGTTTCTGTGTTCAATGACAATATTAATGTTTCTCGGAGAAGTCAACACTGGCGTTTGGTAATGTCAGTTAATGACCTAGGAAACATAAGATGTGAATTTTGTGACCAGGTGGGTCAACTGAAACGTCTCTCTACGTGTCATTTTTTCTTGGAATGAATAGGGACACCTGTTCCACTGATCAGATATGGCTCAAACAGGTCGCCTGTGCAAGGTGGTTGAAGTTTTCAAAGAGCATGAGATATTTTGGAGATATTTTGAGAGGTAGATATATAGCTAAAATGTTTTGTAAGAAGCTATAGGAGGGATTGTAAGATTGTAAGAATATTGTACATGTAATATATTTTTAGAGAGTATTTGTGATTCCTTCTGTAATCTGTTATGTATTCTGTGTTTGATCTATTTGAATTGATCAAAGAGGTTAAACCTGTCAATTTAACCTGGAGAATGAATCTTTCCTAATGGATTCCATAGAATGAATTAGTAGCTTTACGGTGTAAACTAGGTCTAGAGCACTTCAGGTGAAGATCTTAGTGACTTCCTCAAGATAGGGTTGTAACTACCCTATAAGGTCCATTCAGTGACCTTGAAGTAGAGTCAGGCTAACTCTCGGTAACAACTAGGATAGGCATTACATCAAGCATACTATTAGGGAGACCTTGGATCCATGAAATGCAATAATTTCTATCTACTTACCACCAATGTATCAAATTCCAACATAATGGGGTGGAAGTAACAATTCCTGTAGATGCCAGTTACACTTGCGATAATGTTAAAGTAGATAGTATGGTTCCTCATAATAAGGAAGTCCCAAAAGAGTCTGTACCTGAAACTACTAAAGACATGGTGATGAGAAGCTTTGGAAATAAACTAAAACTTGAAGAAACCAGCATGGGAGAATACAAACTAGACATCACTCTGCTGACAGAAATTTTTGTGTCTCCAAGATCTTATGGGAAACCTTCCTCATATTTTACAGCTACTACATCTAAAGAACTAGACATTCACAAAGAAACTGGTATGGTTATAGCCTCCACTTCTCAAGAGAATGAAAAAGAAGAAAAAATAGTCATGGCTTGGCTCTATAAAGGAGAACATAAATAAAATGAGCTAAAACATGTGGAGATATACCCAAAAAAGTATGGTAAAGGATATGACCTTATCAAACAAATGGGATATAAAGAGAAGGGACCTTTAGGAGATAAAGGAAAAGGAATTGTTGAACCTATACACATGGAATTCATAAACACCAAAGACAAAATAGGATTAGGTTTTAATAACAAATCTGAAAACCCTACTTCAAGAGATGGTCCAATCTTTGATGAAGGAAGTGATGATGAAGAAGAAGAAACAAAACTAGAACCATGGACTTGTGAGAGATTATTGCATATTGGTATAGAGTATCCCAAATATCAAGGAGAAAGATATGTACCTACTTTCGTAACACAAAAAGAGACTCATGTTCCTTTATTGACACAAGCTACTATTCAAGAAGTAGAGGAAATAACAAAAGATTCTCCAGAAGTCCCATTGATAGAAGAAACTCCTGAAGAAATAACCCAACAAGAAGATTTGCATCCTAACTGGGGGTAGTTGGTCACAATTTCGCATGTCCTAGATTTACCTCGCTTTGATCTACAAGTGGCTAATAGGGTACATCAGGTAACTATTTCTGAGATTCTAAACAGATCAGATGATGAAATAACAGACTCACATGATTATAAATGGGATAACTTGTCAAATGCTACTATGGAAATTGAGGTAGATGTGATTCATAAATTTTCATCTCTATTGGAAAGAGGAGAAAGTTCTAACACTTCCCCTAACACTACTTTTGTTCCAGAATCAGATGAGATACCACTACCTAGGATTTTTTATGAGGAAACTTGTGTTTTAATAGGTTTAGAGGACATTCTAAGACTACAAGTAATGAGTTTCATTTTGATGAGAGAAGAAGAAGAAAGCTCAACTAATGAGTTTCTAGAGTTAGGTCCGCATATTACTAACAATGACCCTATTAATGACGATTTAACTCTTGATGATCTAAATGCTCTAGAAGTTGACTTAACAGAACATGTCTTGTCAGTTAATAGTTTTGACGTTGACGCGATGTTGTTCTTACCAAACTCTGAATCATTATCCTTGATAAACCTTGACCTAATTGATTGGGTTAATTCAAATTCTACTCCAATCATGAACTTCCCTAATGACTACACTTTGGCCTGTTATCTAAATGCTTGTGAACCTTATCCTTCTTCCACCAATGCAAGGAGCATGAACATGTCAGAGGAGGATATCAAGTTTCTTAGTAACAAATTGAAAAATAAAAAGAAACAAAGAACTGATGGTGAAAACCACATTGTGGTAGTATCGGATTCTAAAAAAGTAAAAATAAAAGACGTATCTGATGGTGAAAACCTCTTAGAGGCGCCAAAAGATGAGATTCTTAATATCCTCCCTGGTCACTTTCAAGAAAGGTCTTTAGTTATGATAGAACCTACACAACTAGTTAACTTGGGAACAATAGAAGTTTCTCAATTTGTTCACCTTGCACAATCCTTATCAAAAGAGGAGAAGATACAATTCACTGAGTTCCTGAAAGAGAAAAAGATCAACTTTGCATGGTCTTACACTGATATGCCTAGACTTGATCCTGAATTAATAATGGATCATTTATCTATAGCTCATGGGATCAAACTTGTGAAACACAAATTAAGAAAGATGCATCCTCATGTTGCATTACTGGTGAAAGTAGAGCTAGAAAAAATATTGAAAGATGGATTCATAAGAATCATCGCTTATGCAGGATGGATTTCTAATATGGTACTAGTCTCTAAAATAGATAAATCTATTAGGATTTTCACAGACTTTAGGGACTTAAACAATGATTTTCCTAAAGAATATTTTCCACTTCCAAACATTAATTTGATATGATCATAGATCTTATAGCAAGATATCAGATGTACTCACTCATGGATGGTTTCTTGGGATACAACCAAACTAAGATTGCTTCTGAAGACCAAGAAAAAATAGCATTCACATGTGCATGGGGAACTTTTTTCTTTAATGGTATGCCATTTGGATTAAATAATGTTGGCACTACATACCAAAGAGCTATGACAACCATCTTCCATGATATGATACCTAAAAACATGGAGGACTACATGGACAATACCTTAGCCAAGTCAAAAACAAGAAACACTCATATTGAATACTCGCCAAAGATATTAGATTGCATGGAGAAATTTCAACTCAAGCTTAATCCAAAGAAATGTGCCTTTGGAGTCCAATCAGGAAAGTGACTAGGGTTTATTGTATCAGCAAAAGGAATTGAGGTGGACCCTAAAAAAGTTAAAGCTATACTCGAAATGTCACCTCCACACAATATTAGTTAAATGAGGACGCTACAAGGGAGACTCCAGTCAATCAGGAGATTTATGTCACAACTTGTAGACAGAGCACAACCTTTTACAAAACTACTACATAAGGTTGTTACCTTCAAATGGGATGAACATTCTGAAAACAACTTCAAAGAATTAAAGGATTACTTGGCTACTCCTCCCATTCTCATGGTGCCCATTCATGGAAAGCCATTACTCCTATATATCTCAGCTACGACTACATCATTGGGAGTATTGTTGGCTCAAGAAGATGAAAATAAAAAGGAAAGAGAAATCTACTATATTAGTAGGACACTAGTGTCTTATGAACTCAATTACAGTACAATTGAAAAATCTTTCTTAGCAGTTGTCTTTACATCACAGAAATTGAGACATTATATGCTCTCACATACAGTCAAGCTTATTGCAAAGATAGATCCGCTCAAATACCTCTTAAGAAAGACAACATTAATAAGAAGGCTCATAAAGTGGGTCCTGATTCTAAGAGAATTTGATATTGAGTATGTGGATAGAAGGGCTATTAAAGGATAGGTCCTCGCAGATCAAATAGTTGTTTCACCCTTGTAAGATTACACACCTTTAATAATTGAATTTCCTGATGAAACAATTATGCATTTAACTGAACATCCATAGAAGATGTACTTTGATGGCTCTTTCACATAACAAGGCTATGGAGCAAGGGTTCTATTCATAACTCCCCAAGGTTACAAGATACCCAAAGCATACAAATTAATGTTTTCATGCACAAATAACATTTCTAATATGAAGCATTAGTGAATGGACTTAAGTTGGCTATAGAATGGAAGATCATAGAGTTAATACATGTGTATGGTGACTCCTAGCTTATTATTAACAAAGTAAATGGAGACTATCAGACTAAAGATGAGAAGCTCATGCCTTATAAACAATTGGTTGAAGACCTGAAAAGGTACTTTGTCTTCATCACATTCCAACAAATACCAAGGATACAAAAAAAGTTGCAGATGCTATGGCTACACTAGTATCCATGTTACAACTAGAAGAACATCAATTCCTCCATGACTTCTTGGTGGAAGAATTATCCCATCTAGCTTTTGATACACCTGAGTACCAAGTAATTTGTGCTTTAAACACCCAAGACCAATCCTGATACACCAAACTCATTACCTATCTTATTGACCAAACTCTACCCAATGACCTATCAAGGAATGAAAAATGAGCCTTAATTAGGACAGCACCGCGTGATGTCCTCATTACTAATAAATTATATAGAAGAGGTCTCGACGGTACACTTCTTAGGTTTTTAGAACAAGAAGAGTCTGATCACGCATTAAAATAGGTTCATGAAGGTGTATGTGGATCACACTCAAATGAATTTACGTTAGCTAAAAAACTACTAAGAGTTGGCTATTACTAGCCCACAATGGAAAAATATGTTGTTCTATTTTCAAAAATATTTCACAAATGCCAAACACATGGAAATCTCATCCATGCTCCTGCTAGATAACTCATACCATTGATAACACATTGGCCATTTCAGTACTAGGCCTTTGATTTTATTGGACAAATATATCCTAATTCTTCAAGTGGACATAAATACATCATTATGACCACTGAGTATTTCACTAAGTGGGTCGAATTCATGTTTCTGATCAAAGCCATTGGCAAATAGGTGGCTATGTTTATCTTGAACTACATTATTTGTAGGTATGGGATACCCTCTTCTATTGTAACAAACAATGGGGGTCAATTTAAAAACCATGACATAGAAGACCTTTGCACATAGTTTCACATCACCCAACATTTTTCTTTAATCTATTATCCTCAAGGTAATGGACAAGCTGAGGCATCTAACAAGAATATTCTTAAATTCTTACACACAACTATGAGTAAGTCTAGCAGAGACTAGCATTTACAACTAAAGACAACACTTTGGGCCTATAGAAAAAGTATCAGAACACCAATTGGAGCCACACCATTTTATCTAGTCTATGGTGTAGAAGCAATGTTACCTATTGAGGTAGAAATTCCATCTTTTTGCGTATCTCTCCAAGGTCTTGTTACTGATGAATAATACCACATTGATAGGGTGAATGCACTAAAACTCCTTGATGAGCGCCGACAACAAGCATTCAATCATCTAAAAGTGTACCAAAAATGCATGTGAAAAGGGTACAATAAAAAGGTCAAACCACGAGTATTTCAAGTGGGGGATCTTGTTCTAAAGAGAATCCTCAGAACCAACAAAATAGAGAACAGAAAGGAAAGTTTGAACCCAACTGGCTGGGGCCTTATGTCATTACTGCAACTTTTGGGACTAGTGTGTATAAGTTAGCTACACCTGAGGGAGATGTCCTTCCTGATCCCATCAATACTCTACATTTGAAGTGGTTCTATGCTTTATATATGGGTGACAGAGTCCGTGCAGTGAACATTCTCAAAAAATACCTAAAAAATTAGAAAATTGATCCTAAAGAAATCCAAAAATAGCGGAAAAGTCCTAAAAAAGGGTATCCTTGGTGAAAACCTGGCAAACAGATACCTTGATACTACAAAAAAAAAGAAAAAAAAACAAAAATTTTGAAAAAGAGAAAAGTGTGTTGGTGAAAACCTGGCAAATAGGCGTCTTGGTAGCAAAAATTAAAAGCTTTTACGAGTGGTGAAAACCTGGCAAACATGCGTCACTTGTACTCTTTTCTCTATCTATCAATTCATTGATGATACTAATCCTTCATGATTGCACCTGTTCTATTGGTTGATTCTGATTCCTTACAAATGTCCCATCCTTGCCGGGGATTTGTTTGCATTTGCGTCTTAGGAATAGTCATTCTGCACTAGGGGCATCTTTGCTAGCATGTTAGTTTGTGTTTTCTAGGTTGTCCTAGGTTCTTGTCTAGGATGGTTTGCCTCTCAAAATAGTATTTCTCAATAATTGCATCCAAATGTCACTGTCACAAATAAAGGTGTTTCTTCAACACCACTTACCTATAACAGACATCATTCTAGTGTTTCCCAATACTTTAATCAAACACTTTAAATGTACTAGTGTTTCTCAACACTTTAATCAAGCCTCATTCCTAAACACTACATTGGACTGCAATTGTTGACAATATTAATCTCATCTAGTAAGAGATGAAAAACATATTTCTTAATTCCAAATTTTGATTGATGAATCTCTATTGTGCTTGAAAAATGAATCCACAGTATTTCTCAATACTACTTAAACACATAGTCTGATCTTGGTTTGATTATGAATCTTTTATGTTCCCATGATGTTTCACACTAGGGGAATCTAAGCGGTTATAATTTTTCTTTGATTGATTATTAATTGGTGATTGTTATGTCTTCTGAGTTACTCCATGACGTATATTCAAAGACAAAGAGTCACAAGGACAGGGGGCATAACATTTTCTTGGTTTTCTGCATATGGTGATTGTTTCAATGATCCTATAAATTTCACCTAACTTGGTGTTTATGGTAAGGGCTTCTAACATGAGTGGATAGCCACATATATCTTGATCCTCGTTATGTGTAAACTATGGTGAGGTTGAACCAATTTCCTTGTCTATTTTCTAAATCAGATTCTAAGTAAGGTGTACGACACATTATGTACCCAAGGATATGAATTTTCAAGGTCATTACGTGTTACATATTTTACATTACACTTGAACAGAACCTGATTCTTAATAGTAAAAGGAGATAACTAACTTGTCGTCCTGGCTTCTATGCCTTTATTCTTAGGTTTATTTCCAACATTACATCCAATACACATATTATTCATACTTTCATGATACCAGTGGGTATTAGTGAAAGTGGTACTATCAGGTGATGTCCATTACACCAATGCCCAATGATGATAAAAATGCTACAATGTATACAAATCAATGATAGTCTTAAGAGTCTGCATGTAGATGTATTTAAAGATTTCATGATTCATTTTAAAGAAAAGTATAAGGACTTGAGCTCAAAATGATTTCCTGATTCATCTAAAATCCAAGTTAATTACATAATCTATATTCCTAATATTAATGTCATTGCATATCCATGACATACATTCTGCATTCATAAATGAGAAAGAGAAAATACAAAAACAAAGCATTCGAGTATTGCATTTATTTCTACATCCTAAGCGCATCCATACATTTATTTTCATAAAGAAAATCTCAAAAACATACATTTGCATATTCACTTAGCATCATTTAAAACACATTTATTTATCAGTAAACAAATTAAAGAGCATAAATGATGTCATCACATAAATCTATTCTAAACTCATCAAGTGACCAAGAACATAATCACATGTGCATCAATCTAAACATCTATCGAAGCAAGAGAACCCATGAACATATCAAGATCAGGATCAACTATCTTAGATATATAAAATATGGAACAAATCAAAAATGTGGAACTGTCTACAAAAGAGTATCATAATATCAGTGTGAATCAGATATACATAGTACAATTAATGATCTCATAAGTATCAAGATATACAAAATGTCTCAAAATATGTCAAAGTACAACATCAAGTCTGACTGCCACCCTCTCCCTGATCTAGAGGAGGAGGAGGTGGTACAAAAGGTTCTAGTGGAGGCATCACCCCCTCAGACTGTTGTGCAATACGAGTGTACAAAGGAGCTCTTTTTCCCTCTGGAATTGCAGCGTGATATAATCCAAAGTAATATGCAGCTCGCTGACCCTGGTGTGTAGCAGTGCGAGACTATGTGTCCCTCTCTGCTCTCAACCACTCAAGTTGTGCATCTCTATCTGCAAGCTATGCCTCTAATGTAGTAATCCTCTCTCTGAGCTTGTCACATAGTGACAATGCATCACCATCTCTCCCATGACCTCTACCGGTATCCTGTCTAGTAGGTCTATCCTGTTGTCCCTCCTGCTTTCTCTACTGCTCTCTAGGCAGCGATGGACCTGGATCTCTCTGTGGAGCCACAAACCTAAGGTAATTTCATCTGCCACTGGTGCCCTCTCCACTCCCACACACTGTACCACCACCTCTATCATCCCCATCATCATCCTGATCATCCGGACCCTGACCTCTGTCTGGAGGAGGGAGCCTACCATCTCTCCTATCATCCCTCCCCCCATCTCTCCTATCTTGTTATGCTCCCCCTCTGACTCTGTTAGGTCAATCATTAGTTGGGTCATAATCTAATGGGTCCTCTATCCGAGGAATAACATCATTTAGAGTTGTGAACTGTGGAAATGGATGTTGTAGCATCTGTGCAAGATATCCATCAAAACAAACTACATTTGCAACATCTAAAAGTATGTCCCAACCGACTGCAACCATCTCATTGATCTCACACTGCATAGTCTCATAAACTAATCAGGCACCCCACAGGGCTCCTCATCATGGATCTGAGCATAAATTGATAGGTCCTGACATCTGCCCTGCATGCGGCCATACTGTCTCAATACTTGAGTAACTAGGAAGTGCTCTACAATGTACCTGGTATGCTCAATAAAGTACCTTCTCTGAAAAAAAGAATGACATTTGCCACCTATCTAAGGTCCACTCCTCACAATCAAGGTATGGTCACCATATAACTATAGTCATGTCATCAAATAGATGATGCCAATAGTCTACCTTTCCCAAATGGGGTTGTTGAATCCATCCAGGGTACATATACACATAAGGTTGTTGATCTATGTGCTACCTATCTACTATCGGCCATGTCACGGGGATATGCTCCCAGGCCCAGATTTGTAAAACAAGAATCCCTACAGTCATGCTGCAGGAATACTGATAGACAATCTTGTGCAACTCTCGATAAATGTGTGCTAAAATTTAGCTACCCCATGCAAATCTGCGGGAAGATACTACCATCTACTCTAACATATCTACCCAGCCGCACATGAAACCATGTTGTCCTCTATCAGGCATAAGAAAGCCTCTAATCAATCTAGTTAATTAAATAGGTAGATGATCATAGTGATCACACATATAATCCCAAGTAAGATAGTGGCAAACTATGGAATCATCTATAAAGAATCATTGAGACAATGCAATGGCTATAACAGAACTTGCCTCAAACTGAACCTCTCGGCCCATCAGTGCAACTCATAGAATACGCCACACATCCTCAAGTGTGACCATCATCTCACTAGTAGGGAGATGAAAGGTTTTGTGCTTTGAATGTCGTATCTTGGCAAGTGCAGTCAACAACCCCTGATTCACCCTTATGTCGGGTAAATCTCTCAATGCAAGTAAACCTATATGGGCAACAATCTCTACCTCATCCCCTGTCAGAGATCGGGATAACGCAAGGACATGACCTAGGTACGGTCCTCGGAATGAAACAACCTCAAAAGGAACCTGTTAACAGATAACAAATACAACTTCAGATCAACATTCTAACTAAGGAAACTATGCAGAAAAGTTATCAACTAAGTGTTTTTTATCGTCAGAAGGAGAAAAATAGTTACAATTGGAAGAAAAATGACTCTAAAACCATAAATGATTCTATTTATACAGGGTGCAATCCTTTTTACGAGATACAATCCATGATTTCTGGGATGCAATGGGGCATTCGGGAAGCGATCCTGTTTTAACAGGATACGACGCAAGATGCGGGGTGTGAGCCTATTTTACTAGGATGCGGTGAAATTCAAATCCCTATCTAAATCTACCAAATGCAATTAAAAAGTAAAAATAGGGTGCGATCCAGGATTACGGGATACGACATGGGAATTTTAGCAAATATGGGAGGCGACGTGGGATTAATCAGACGTGATCCCAAAAATAGGATGTGACACAAAATTCAACCCTATATAACTACAAAAATGGACAAAACTGAAAACTAAATATATGGAAAGATATATTTTGAGGTACTTACCGGCAGTGAGTAGTCGATTGGACGCTGATGTCGTCGAGCGAGCTCGAATCGATGCTTCTCCATGGGGACCACCATCTTCTCTGCAGAGCTCTCAAACTACCAAGGATAAAAGTGAAAAGAATGGGTAAAAAGTGAATTTTGAGATATATATTTGACTTTTTGAGCTATTTAGGAGCTCCGGAACTCTTCCTAGAGTATTGAAACTCAATTTTGTTCCTTTTCTGATCAATCGGGAATGAAATTGAATGCACAAACGATGTTTTATAGAGCACAGTAAAAAAATTATGACAGTCGCCAAAAATGCAAATTTGCTCCATATGTTCTGAAAATGATTCGTAGGCTTTATGCAATCAGTTTTCTGGGTTCTATATCATCAAATTGCACATTATTCATCACAATCTTGGTCTGACATCATTTTATCAGACTCAAACTCACATTTTAAATGTGATTAACTTGGTAAAATTGTGTTTTCTCTTAACACACCTTTGTTTATCCACATCTTCTAGTTGATTCTTTCTCAATTCAATTGATCAGTTCAAGTGATATATCATTCTACAGAGGGATTTTATTCTTTTTTCTTCGATTTCATTCCTGAGGGGGCATGATCACACTTAAATCAATCAAATTCTTTCTCAAAAAGCATTAAAATGACTTCGTCATCAAAAGACTAAGGACATGATAGTTTCCCTCGACTAATTAGGGACTTTTGGATGGAACACTTCGGTTCTCACAAGATGGATATCTTATGTCTACATTGTCATATTCTTATTAAGCTCCTGGAATCTTTTTATTGACCGTCGTTTGATCAAGTTTGGAGTCATTATTATTAATTCTCGTCCGACAACCAAGTTCAGAATTGGTATCTTTAAGATCTTTGCTTATTAACCTTTGTTCAATCAAGTTAAAATTCAATTCTATTAGTCTTAGTTCAATCAAGTGTGAGACTGATCTCATCAGACATTTCACTCAATCAAGTGTGAAATTCTCAAACTTTTGAAGTCAACATCAAAACTTTCTTTGAATCAATGTGCTGCTCACACACCAATTCAAAGAGGGGAAAATGTAACCACCCTAATTTGGTCTACTCTAACCATAGGCCCTATTTCCCCTAAGTGTGATCATACCCCTAATTATGTCAAGACAAATCTTCAATTTATTGTCGTAATTCACTTAAATCAAATTTAATCTCCTAAGTGATTTAATCACTAAATTACATTAATTGCCTTAGCCAATTAAATCAAATTAATTTAATTAAATAAAAAATCAAATACATGGCTAAATTAATTATAAAAAAAGGAATTAAATAAATCCTAATTACAACTCCATATTTTCAAAAGGGAAAGTCAATTCCCTAGCCAATAAGAGTTAAATCACTTGGATCACCTCACATGGATCACCAAAGAATCAATCTCCACCTCTCTTCCACTTTCAATCCTAACCCCTCGTTCCTCAAATTCTTCTATAAATAGAATTAATTTTAAGATCAATTGGCCCATAATCCTTGATTATTGAAAGTAAACTTGTGTTGCTCTTATTTTCATAGATCTTAATACATTTTAGCTCATATTTCTTAGAATTGTTATAATCTTTCATTTGGATCTTTAAAATGAACATGTCTTGAGCATTTTACAGTAAATCATTCAAATCTTCCATTCTAAGCATGTATATGTTACTGATTTGTGCATAATCTGAGGGTAATTATAGCATATTTCACACTCTTCTTAGGTAGGGAGCAATAGGTCTATTTTAGTGATTGATATGCTTTCTAACTCTTATTTTTCATGTTATTTCACTAATATAATGAATTATTGAAGTATTGTGTAGAAGACAACAGGTACACAAAATAACACACACCTATAGCTACTCGTATGAGATGTTTCCTCTTCGACTTAAGACAAAAGTTAAGAATTTCTAAGCTAAAACATGAATTTATCTCCACACCTTGAGTACCGGGCATGGACAAATCGAGGAGGTAAACACTCGATTGCCCCAAAAGCACAATTACATCAACATGAAAGAAACTAAGCATCTAAAACATATATCTCAGTTACATAAACATAAATACAAGAGACTACAATAAATCAATGAAAGTACCATAAGGAACAAGTGAGCAACAAGCTCCAATTTTGCAACTGGAAGTAGATCATCTTTGTACACTAATCCCCCAGCAGTGGTATAGGTGAGAATCAACACACAACCATGTGGTACTCATAGGACCACCCTATCGTTCTCATGGATATAATACCCTGACCACAATCACATTAAACACACTGAAGCAAGAGGCAACACACACGCCAATCAATGCATGGATCAAGGTACACAATGAACATGAATGCAATGTAGTATTTTAGGTCACTACTTAGAATACACTAAGGAAACTATGTAGGGACTCTAGTGGAGTGTCATCGCCTTGATCATAATATCCCAAGTGGTATGTGGTATGGTCAATCAATTCCCACAGGAGGCCTCATACTGTGTCCTCGTACCAGCTCATGCAGGAGACTGGCTACCGTCAGACACTAAAGCCTCATCCTTGGTACTCCCAAGTGATGGATCTTGGTACTCCCAAGTGACACATGGTATAGTCAATCAACTCCTTTCGGAGGCCACATACCATATAGGTGAAACTCTTATCTTTTATTAAGTTTTATTACCCATGTGTTTATTGGTTATCACTTTATTAAAACTTCTTCACGTTACCTTGTCGGCCACTTCTAGGCTGGGATAATCATGAGAAGCCACTCCACACGTCTACCCGTACATACCCATTCTCACCATACGATGAGTGCCAAAAGAAAATGCAGTTCCCAACCCCCTAATGATCAAACACTCAACTGGCCTATATCTAGGAGTCTGGATCTCGCAAGATCTAATATAGCACACTCACGTGCACGTGGGTGAACACAACCATCACCATGTAACCAAGAGATATAAAGCTAAACAAGGGGCTAGATTAAATTAATGAAACATGATAGAATTAAAAACCTCACTCGGGAATACACATCTGAGTGGAATCCGCAAGAGATGAACAAAACGGACAAAGTCGACAAAAAGGCCAAAACCACCAAAACACACTGATGGAGCACTTTCAGATTGGGATAAGAAAATACTGGGAATGTACTCTATCCATTTCAATTCTACAATCCTACTCCTTGTAGAAAAGGATACCAAAAACATAACTCAAAACACGCCAATAAGGCAACAAACAAGAATTGGGCGACACGCAAAATGAGGTAACACCAAAAATACTCAAAATTCAAACTTCTCAAAATTCAACAAAATGAAAACCCATTTCTAAAACATGCCCAAACTACCAAAAATCCAATAAAATTTAACCTTCGGCCACACACAAAATCTGTCAGCATAACTAGGTATAAATATAATTTTTAAAGTATGAAAATACTAAAATACTCATGCCCGTCAAATCGGGTCATGGAAATGCATAAAAATGGAGGAGAACACTAGTAGTCTCCCAAAAAATTTACTATCAAAAGAATGAAAAAAACCAAAGCAAAATGAATAAATTGAGGAAGCCATACTTTACCCGGCTGGTAAAACCAAGAATGGGTAGAGAATTGAGAAGAGTGTGAGAAAATGGAAATGGCTCGACAAGAAGGTAAGAAATTGCGACACGATTCCAACGAGATGCTACCCACAAAAATCTGACCAACGGATCAAACACAACAAGCACAATTCAAAATTTCTCCAAAAGGTTTTTGGAGCAAAACTTCCAAATTTCAAATTGTCAAAGTGAGAAGTGAGTTAAAAACCCACTTTTGCCTCATATAAGCACTTTTTAAAAAGAGACTTATAAATTAGGTTATTAAACCATTTAATAAACTAATTGGCTAAAACCCCAAAATTAAATTAAATAATTCCAAGCATTTGGAATTCGACTACGGAAAATTAGCCAGAAATAAATAAAATAAAAACAAACATTAAAATTTTCCCCGAACAATAAAATCAGCATTGAAATTAAATAATCTCCGCGAGAACTGCGGAACGCTAAATGCACAGACACACTCACTGGTCAATCTACGTAATGCATTATGAATCTGGATTTACCACAATAACCAGAGGGTTAATAATAATAATAATAATAATAAAACTGCAGATATGTCTCCCTTACATGGATGACATTGGCTCAACATGAATGGCCCAGGTCACTATCTCATGGTGTCACTATCGGGGATATAGGTACACACTCAAATATTGTACTCATGATGAATATACCTGGTACCTGTTCAGTAAACAAGAAAACATCAAGTGTAGCTGCTCAATTATATAAATAGCCCAAGCACAAACAACAGATAATTATGTGGAGAACGAGACATCTTGTGGATCTCACAAGAAAGTGACTACGACTCCGTCTCACTTCCTACTTGCACCAATAGGCAAAATGCACAACGGTGGTGCAGTACATCACAACATATATAAATACATGATAATGCATTAAAATTAAGACATTAAATAACCATTTATAACCATCTTAGCATATCACTATTGGAAATAAAAGACAAATATCCACAGCTTAATTACACCATAACATGAAGTCAAAATAACAACCATCAAACAACAATATACTCCTCAGTCCAAATCCAAATACAAAATAACCCAGATATCATCATAAAGCATCATGTCATATCACTAACATCATCCTGCAGACATGATCAAACTGAACAACAACATCATCTAGCATATAACAACTATGATACTAGAAATCAAAATAAGGTAAGGTCATCTAAGTATCTCATCATGCAAATAAACCAGCAATAAACAAAGTGTCTCTCGATCAAAATAACCATGGAACAGAATACAAACACAGGAGACACTACACGAGTACAATTGAAGAAAGGTACCAACAAGACACCATATGAGATTTGGGATGATCACAAACTTAATGTGAGTTATATCAGAGTATTTGGAAGTAGATGCTATATTTTTTAAGATTCTAGAGATGGTAAGTTTGATTCTAAAGGAGATGAAGGGAAATTCTTATGATACTCTATAAAGAGAAAAGCATACAAATTTATGAACAAATCTACTAACAAAATAGTGGAAAGTGCAAATATGAGAATTGATGATTTTGCAGAGAGAAATGGTGAGGACAACAAGAAGGAACATGAAGATTATCAAATATTTGTATATGTTCAACCAGATGTTCTTGATACCTTACCGAAAGCACAAACTGAGGAGGAAGTTGAATAGAGAGAACTACAACCGAATGATGGAAATGAAGTTTCACCGACTACGGATCCTGTTCTAGCCAAGTATGTGAGGAGACACCACTCGCCGAGTAAGATAATTGGAGGCAAGGATGCTCAAATTATGACAAGAAACAAGGTAAGAGACATTACATGCTTAATTAATGAATTAGAGCCAAGAAGAGTAAAGGATGCATTGGAAAATGAAGATTGGGTTAAAGCTATGAAAGAAGAGTTAGATCAATTTGTAAAGAATAACACATGGACTTTTGTACTGAGACCTAAAGATAAAAATATTATTGGTACAAAGTGGATTTTTAGAAATAAATTGAATGAGCATGGAGATGTAATCAGAAACAAAGCAAGACTAGTTTGCAAGGGATATGCACAAGAAGAATGAATTGACTATGGTGAAACTTTTGCACTTGTTGCTAGACTAGGAGTTAAAATTCTACTAGCATATGCAACTTACAAAGGATTTAAAGTCTATCAAATGTATGTCAAGTCTACATTTCTTAATGTTATTCTTGAAGAAGAAGTTTATATAGAACAACCTGAAGGATTTGTTGAGAATACTAACAATGGCATGTTATGAAAACTACACAAGGCACTATATGATTTGAAACAAACACCCCAAGATTGGTATGAAAGATTACATGTATATCTAATCAAGATTGGATTTCAAAGAACTAGTGATAATAGTAATGTGTATCTGAAATGTGATAGTGGTAATAAGATTTTGATTGCTAAGATATTTATTGATGATATTATTTTTGGAGACAATAACACATTATGCAGATGTTTTACTGAAGAAATGAGAAATGAATTTGAGATATCCATGATACGGGAGATAAAATTCTTTCTTGGACTACAGATTCAAAAGGTCAAAGATGGGATCTATATCACACAATTAGAGTATATCAAGGAGATCCTATAAACTTTTGGGATGGAAGACTCAAGACCGGTTGGAACACTGATGATCACTGGTTGCAAGTTATCAAAGGAGATGAGTCAAAGGAAGCAAATGAGACACTATACTGATCAATTATTGGTAAGCTACAATATGTTATACATAGTAGAACGAATGTAGCTCATGCAGTAGGTATTGTTGCCGATCCAAAGGAATCACATATTTTTGTAGTTAAAATGATATTTAGATATCTAAAAGAAACCGACTTTGGTCTATAATACAAGAAAGGGGGAACTTTTGAATTGGAGGTCTACACTGATGTTAATTGGGCTGGAAACATTGATGATAGAAAAAGTACAAGTGGAGGAGCTTTCTTTTTAGGAGAAAGATTAGTAACATGGGTGAGTAAGAAACAAATTTGTATATCACAGTCTACTGCCAAGGCTGAATATGTTGCAGTAGTTATAAATTGTGCAAACATTGTATGGACCAAACATCTACTTGAAGGTATGCACAAGGCGATTACTGATCCAGTAAATATTTTTTGTGATAACACAAGTGCTATAAACATATCAAATAATCTAGTGATGTATTCAAAGACTAAGCACATTTCTAACAAGTATCATTACCTAAAGAGAAATTTCAAGACAAGCACGTGATGTTGGAGTATGTGAACTCAAAGGAGAAATTAGAAGATATATTCACTAAGCCACTATCAAAGGATGATTTTGAGTATCTCCAAGGTAAATTAGGGGTCCTACCCCTATCCAACATTCACTAGAGCATGATGCATGCTACATCAATTATAGGACTCAATAGAATATCTATATTGTGAGTTGATGCTAGTGTTTACACTTTAGGTGTTGCTTGAAGTTCTATAAAGTAATTATGTATGCATTCGGTTATCAGTACATGCAAAGTATGATCCACTACCTGAACAAGTCTTTAGGAGTATGAACCTTAGGCATTATTTTCAAAGAGGGAGAATGAATAATTAATGAATACACAGAAAGATGGAGAATAAGAAATAACATAAAGAGAGAGAATATGCATAAAGATGTTAAGAGAGAATGAATACAAAGGGAGAACAAGATCAAACAACTCAGAGGGAGTAAAGACAAAACATAGATGTTAGAGTATGTCATCATCAATTGGCAGTGTTTCCATCAATGCCAAAGAGGGAGATTGTTACTCAACTTATGGAGATGATGATGAAGACCGAGATCAGAGGTATATAAGTTTGTAGAAAGAATTAGATCAATTGTTATTTTTTCATTGATGTCAAGAAATTGATTTCTGGTTCATATTGAATTTCTATATCTTTCAGAATTGATTTAATTGGGCAATAAATATAGATCAAACAATGATAAGTTCATCTTGAGATGATTGGTCTCCACTTTATCAAGTCGGTAAAGTAGATTGGACAAGTTGGTAAGACTAAAGAGTTAAGTTACCCAGTAGAAAAGAAGTCTTTCGGTAAAGGGTTATGTAAGTCGGTCAAGGCACTGAGACATTGAAGCACCAAACAATGTATGTTAGTCACCAAACTGAGAGTTAGTTGATGAGCATAACATATGTTAGAAACAAGGATAAGAACGCATTTAATGGTGAGACACAAAGATCTAGAGGATTCCAAGAATAAAGAATAAGTTTGTTTCAATATCTACACATGAGAAAATTCAAGGAATAAATCTATGGTATATATTAAGAGAGAAAAGTGAAAGTTCTGAGGTGATGCCGAAGTGGCTAACCGAGTTTTAAGCTCACTAAATCAATTCAAAAAATTGATCTAACGATTGAGCATGAAAGAAGGAAAACCTAATCAAGGATTTTAAGAGGCAAAAGCATAGTTGATTTAAAGGATGAATTCCAATAACAAAGGACTCCAGCAAGTTGAAATGTTGAAGTGCTACCGAGTGATGCAGTGAAGAGAAAAGAGGTGAAAATCTGACTCTAGAGAAGTGAAAGATGAAGTATTGATTCTAGTAGTCAGAGAGCACATAAGGGATCTGATCAAGCAAGAGGTAGTTGTAGTTTTACAAATCATTTTATACACTGTTGCTTATTTGCATTTGTAACAGAGAAATCTCTTGATCGAGTGGACTTAATATGTCTTATTGTAAAATTGAAGTGTCATATTTGGTGTTTTAGTCAAATTGAATAATATGATTAACAACTTGAAGTGTCCAAAAAAGTATCTAAAATTT
The DNA here is from genome assembly GCA_018584345.1 of Thuja plicata. Lineage (NCBI taxonomy): Eukaryota > Viridiplantae > Streptophyta > Pinopsida > Cupressales > Cupressaceae > Thuja > Thuja plicata. Next base: position 1,847,910 of record MU227381.1, on the reverse strand, counting down.
TTATTGTGCTCACATTCCTTGCAAATAAGGATTTGGTTGTAGCTTGATCTCAAATTTTTCTTCAAGAAATGAGCAATGATAAAGGAAATAGTACAACCAATTTCTAATTTGATGACATGTTCAAATTTATTCTATTTGATAATGATCATAGGGACATATAATTGTACTATAGTATGTTGATTTAAAAAAATGAGTACTATGTTCCTTACCATAAGATGAGATAAAATGAATTTCCTCCAACATCAAACATCTTGTTTTCCAAGAAAATTGTTGTTTGCAAGATATATTATAAATGATTACTCCAAAGTTCCATTAGAGACACCTCTGAGAACCATATCTTTTCCTTCAAATGTGAACTTTAGCTCCCCATTTGATGAACTCGTTGAAACTCACTAATAGAATGTAACCATTCCACATCCATAAACATTTCAATTCTTGTAGCATATGATGTATTATATACCTTATGTTCACCTATGGTAATGTATTGTTTTCTTTATTAGACAGGTGGAATGGTGAATCTATTAGCACCCATAAGTTGGGACCCATCAAAAATTTATATCCATATGGTCTATATAATATCTTCTATTTAATGGTCTTTGCTTATAACACTCAGATCTCATATCATCATTCTTGAGTAAGCCTAAAATTGAGATAAATAGTTCCCTTTCCATTTTGTACCCTTCATATTTTCATTGCTATTATAACGCCTCTCATAATAAAAGTAATTTTGAAATGATCTAGTATGAGACTAGTGACTTAGAAATTTTTAAAATGTTCAAGACAACATTGCTTTCTAAGTTGTGAACTAAAAATTTAAAATTATTGACGCTAACTAGGACATCTTCTTACTTGCATTTCCATCAACATAATTATTTTAAAAATCAATACTATTGGAACTAACTCAATATTTGGAAGATAATTGGGTCTTTCTTGTATTGGCGCATTTATTTCAATTATATCTCAACAATAGATATTCAAATTTCTGCTTAACTTCTTCAAGATCAACATTTTTTTGACATTCCACTTAAGAAAATAATATGGTGCGATTTTCTAAATTATGATACATACCTTCCATTTTCATGGTGAATCCTCCATTGTTTGTTTCTTCTCACTTTCTTGCGATTTTGATTGTTATTTTTTAAGTTTATTGAGTTCCACAACCTTTCTTAAGCTCTATCTCTATTGCATTTATTACTTTTTCTAGTTTCATTATCTAATTTTTCATTTACTCTTTTTCTAATTTGTGTTGATTCTTTATGCCTCTGAATACTCCATTTAATTCATTTCTAATTTTTCTTTTTCCTTGTATGTGTTCTCCACAAGTTCACATCTATGACTTTTTAATCACATTGTCCCTTTTTCAACAACTGCTTTGTGTGGCAATTTATTTTAATTACCATCTTGTATAAAACCTTATGTTGCAATTTTTCTTCTCAAACTTTATATTCAATTAAATGTCACTATGATTTAAATTACATTTATTTTATGAGCATACCCTTCCTACTTTCACATAATGCTAAGTCATTGTCATCCCTTATAACCCTTCTCAATTTTGATATCATGTCTATTATATTGTTCACAACCTATGTCACATTTCTTTTACACACCCTTCCAATGAGAAAATTTATGGTGGACACAATATTATTCCTCCCACCCTTTTCTATTTATATGATTACGTGTCATTACACATTCTTTTAAAATTAAACTTAGACATACTTGACATCTTTGTCTTCTCCTTCCATGTTATCACATCCAATCAAGTAAAGGAAGTATGTATCATTTTCATGTATTCAAAAACACATTGTGAATGTGCAATAGCTAACAAAATATTTCATAGATTGAACAACACACATTGTACACTACACAATATTAAAAGGGATGCCTTCACCAGTCCTACACCATTCTTACATGGTTAAGGTGATTCTTCTATGGATCTCACACCATACCTATTCTTGATTAATTTGGCCTTATGGGGGTGCCACATTACCCATTTATCATGGATTATATACTTCATGGATACCAACTTGGAAACAAGACCATGACTATCACATTCAACATCATCCCCTCACTTCTAACTTCTAACTCAATATCATGAGTTTCACACTAATTCTAACTCCATGATAGGAATACAAACTAGATTTAATAATATATATATATATATATATATTTTGCAGTGCATAGGATTTTTTTCTTTTAGATATTTTACATGTTGAATGCTAATTTCTCTTTTTGTTTGTGTTCAAGAATTAAACAAACAATAATGACATGAAAATTTATTTAGTATCTTTTCTTTCTATCCTCTTTATCAAGTATCATAAAATAACTTTATTAACTTTTAGCATAATTGATTTTTGTAGCTTACATATACACTAAAGAGGCTGTAAAATATATGGTCAATATATGCATCCATATTACCTTTCATTTAAAGTTGTTTGTGTGTTTTAGCATGTACTTATAATAGATATAATCTTGATCACTTTGACCCTCTTAGAGTGCAAACTATCCCCAAAACAAAACATCTCACATGGACATGAGCCATCGCCCATTTATGTTACTCAAAATATTAGCATGTTGCACTATAGTCCTTCCTCCAAATAGGATTATGTTGCTGTGTCTCCCAAATTTGAACTTTCCTTTTACCACATAAATATTGTCTTGTCATGAACTAGAAGCCCTAATTCAACTCCAATTATCAAATTAGCCCAAAACATCATGTTTAAGTGATCTTGGCCTAGAAACAAATCTATTTAGCTCCCATTTCACCTTGCATCTCCAACAAACTATTCTCAGTCATCTAGGTCTTCTACCATTGCTACATACACCATCTACACATACATTTAAGGCCACACACTCCAAAATCTCTTCACACTAGTTTTGTTGGATCATACCTTACGGTTCAATTTAGTCAAGCCCCTAAATGTGCCATAGGAACCAATTTTTCCATTTCTAGGCATTAGTAAAAATTATAAAAAGACCATATGTGTTGACAACCTTACATATTTATTACAATTGATACATAGAATGTGACGATGCTAGCAAAAAATGTTGATGAACACATCATATAACAATGAGCTAAAAGAACATTATTATGTTAAAATAAACAATAAATACACAATTCAATCTCTTGACAAAACACAAACTTAATTTCTATCCACCAATATAATTTACTTCCATCTTCCAATGGATCATATTAAAACATACAATTAAACCTCCTATCCCTTTTATCTCCTTTATAATTTCCATATCTAATAATAATTCAATCTCAACTTCTTTATTTATTCGTCTAAAACATATAAATCAAAGTTTTAAATAAATATACATCCTTTACAATTAAAGATAAAATCTGTCTAATGTTGTATGCAATTGCCAAGAGATGTAATCAGCGATTCAAACTCAGTCCACTTCAATTATCACGCAGCTGCCGAGGACAGCTTTTCTGAGCAATAATTCTTTTATCTAGATATTAACGAGGGAACTCCAAACCCTATATAAAGATACACCAAATGAAAAAGTTCAGGTCCAAATTCAACAAACGATAAAACTAAAAGTAATCCTATTGCATAGCTATGATTTCAAACTTAAGCTGAGGCCATAGAACACTCAGGCATCCAAACTGAATCAGTTGTGAGTGCGACCTATCGAACAAAATTCACACAGATTACTTAATTCTCGACATATATTATTTGTATACATACATACAGGAGGGATAAATAACTTACAGAGCTTAGCCATGGTGAGGCAATGTATAGATTGTTACTTTTATGGCCGACCTGTTTCGTTTTACAGGATCCTTGCAAATTCTATCTAGCTTTACCCAAAAATACAAATACATGTATCAAATCAGTTACAATCTTTTATAGAAAAATGTAAAATACATATCATTTATAAGTTGTTTATTTTGAAAAATAAATCGTACTTCATAACCTTCATGTATCAAATCAGTTACAATCTTTTATAGAAAAATGTAAAATACATATTATTTATAAGTTGTTTATTTTGAAAATAAATCGTACTTCATAACCTTCATAAGAGTGTATCTCAATCCATTTTCAAGTTTATGGATTATCACCTCCCCAATTTAAAAAATTACAATACCTCTAAATTATTAGACGACATGTCATTGCTCTACTAAATTGTCTCGTAACCCTTGGAAGGTATATTTTCATGGTGGATAGATTCCCAAACTATATAAGCAACAATTCATATTTAGCTCACCAAATCTCTTAAAAAAATAAATGCCACAGTAATCTATTCTTCAATTCTATTTAATAATAATAATAATAATAAACATATATTTCTCAAACAAAGTCTCATCTATAAGTGAGAAATCCTCCAACCTACAATGCCATCAACCTCCAATCATGAAGGCTAAAAAAAAAGTATGGATCCTTACTCTATTTAAAACAATAATTTTCAATAGAAGAATCAATTAACAGATCTTCATCCTAACACAAGGTATGTTTACTTCATTTAATTTGTCTTTGAGTTTTGAAAACATCACTAACTTGGGGTCGCTCTACTTTTTCTCACATTTTGGTTGACATGGATATCTCCACACCACTTTTGGGGGATGTGATGCTCATGGTTGGGGAAGGCCTTGTACTCAAGCGTAGGATTATGATAGCCTTTTCTTCTGATGTCGGTGATGCTTCTCTATTGGGCAAATGGTTACAAATTGTTCTCTTTTGTGTCATAAAGGTGTTGCTATTTGGTGGAAGGGTGAAAATGATGATCATTTGATCGTTTGAGCTTCTAATTTTCTCTCTAATTCTACCTCTATGGACTCCTCATAGACTGATGATGAGGGTGAATCTCTTGTTGCAAATCTAGGTGATGCTCCTCCTACAGATCTGGGTCATGCTCCTACTCATGTAAATATGGAAGATGTCCTTGATGTAAACCATGAGAATACCACTCATGCTTCTATTGGTTTGCCCCTCTTTGTCCACGTGGACCATTCCTTGCCTTCTGCTTCAATTTCTCCTCCTGCTCAGCTCTAAGCTTCAACTGCCAATGTAACACTTCCTCAACACTTTGGTCATTGTGCTAACAAATACCCAAATAGAGTTTCATTAGGTGGGGATCTGATGCAGTCAAGCTTGGGGGATCCAATGAAGGATCGTCCAAACTTGCAACCAACAACCATAATAGTGGAAACAACCAATCACACAAAAATATAATCAACATTCATCTTTATATGATTGCAGAGAATCAATTACATTCAACATGCCAGGCTGTGAGGCCTTTCCAGTTACGGCCAATTACAAAGAATAACTCTAAGGTCTACCACAGATCGTTTGCAAGAATCAAGCCATTTACCTTCTGCCAAAACATACAACTCTTTACCCTAAATTTCTCTGATCCAACACTCAGATTCCCTCCCAAATATGATGCCCAAAGTTAAGAACAAAATATAACTTAAATACAAGAGGCAAACAACAGGTCGGCCTATAAGATCCACAAAATCTAACATTGGGGAAACCAATGACCCAGATTTAGGTCCACACTGATGACATGTAACTGATTGAATGTTTGATAATGTTAAGTTGAAGATAATGCAAGGCATTAAATCAGTTAATGGTTTGTATTGTCATTGATGTCAACTTGATATCATCTGTATAGTCATAAATAATGCCAAAGACTTCAGAGAATCAATGGAACAGAGATTATGCTTTCAGCAAAGCATAAAAGTCAAGTATTCACTAAGTGACAGACAACACTGACGGAGTGCACACCATCAGTAAAGGAAAAAAACAAAATTCATAGTGATACCTGACGAGTAGAAGACAGTGCTGGCTGACAAAGCAAAATTCAATGATGCCCGACGGACAGAGATCCCGAAGCTGACTAGAGTCACACCGACGGAACTGGCAGTTATCACCGACGACTAACTGCAGAGTTGACCGACAGAACAGAGAGTTTAAAAAATGACAAAATATCTAGCTGGCAGAGCTTAAGGATAGACTTAACTGGTTGTTTTATTTGTTTTATTCGACCAGAGTTAAGTAATTGATTTAAAGAAGATTTGTACAGTTGGCAAGAAGATAACTATAAGATAAATCAGGAGTTAAAGCTTTAAATCAAATTGGCTCGATTGTTTTTCATGCCAAGAATCAAGAATCAAGAATTAAGGAATATCACATCTATATAAGAGACAATCATAATTCATTTCCGTAATAAATCACATACACGGGAAGGGGAGTGAATAGAAATAGGATGTTGAAGAGAAACTGATGAAGGATAACTTCATACAATCCTGATTAATCAACCTGAAGGAGAGCTAAATAATTCTGTAGACATCGAAGAACAGTGAAGCACAACATCACAGAGAAGAAAATGTGGAGCACAAATAATTGAATTGATACATTGATCAGAGAGGTAATGTACTTAAATAGATCTGAAAAATATGCAATTCAAGTTGCATTAGAAATAGGTCATTGTGTTTCAGTTTAACCATTGAAGCATTAAGTCTCTTAACAGAGGAGGACTTAACAGTCTTCTATAATTGAGGTATATCCTAACAGATTGCCAAAAAGTTTACATGAAGATAGCATTGAGTGCCCGATACCGACACATAGTCTAAGAAGGAGGTTGATGCAGTTAGGTAGCACCAGATATGCCAGATACCTATTGTGCACATAGAGGTTGATCAATATTGGTAGCATATACATGCCAGATATCAAGTGATAGACTCGAATTAAAATTCTCTAACAAGGTCACACCTAACAGTGTGTTTGTAACCTTTAACAGGGTTGGATCCTAACAGGGCTCAGTTCAGAAGAGTGAAAATTTGGGGTACCGGTCCCAGTGATTTTTCCCTTAACAGGGTTTCCACGTTAAAATCCATGTGTTATGTGTGTATGGTTTATTACTTTATTGTTTTACATTTCACATATGCATTTTTGGATTGATTGGTATACTCTGCATATTTACTGAGT
>MU227381.1:1828001-1840900 GCA_018584345.1 Thuja plicata | reverse complement strand
ATTTTAAAGGATAAATTTTTGAGGCCATTGATTCACCCCCACCCCCCTCTCAGTTATTACTAGCACACACAATCCCCAATGAGAGATCCAAATTAAATACACAAGGTTGGCCAGCAAGTCGGCCAACAGATCCAACCAAAGAACCTAGTTCATGGTGAGCAAGAACACCAAAAGACAGACCACTCAGTGAGTAATAGAATCGAGCCACAAGAAACCAGTCAGTGAAGCCACCAAGCTAACCAACCCCACTTGGTGAAACAATCGAGTAGAAAGCACAACTCATCAAGTCACCAATAGTAACCGCGCCACCAGAAGTGACCAAGTACTGAGCACCACTGAGCTCAGTCACTGAGTCGACCAACCATCGATCATCAAGAAACCAAGCAACCAAGTACTCAATCGAGGATCCTCTAAGCTACCAAACTTCAAAAACAAACATATTTTTGTTTGATACAGGATTGCCAAGAATCCTAGGATGCTCTTGCATCAGACACCCCAGGTAAAGAAGATGTTCCCATAAAGGAAATCATGAACATCTTAAGGAAATCAAAATAGGTATTCCATACTTGTTCTTAACCCATATCTCCTCTTGTCCTTCATTCCATGTTGTTGTCACTCTATCTGTTGTCCCATTTGACAAGTTCATATGCCTTGTACCTTTCTCAGATCTCTTGTCTTCCACCGACACTAACTGACTTTGACCATCCCATGCACTTTTGATACCATCAATATTTTAGTGAAACTCCTCCTCACTAGACTTACTAATCAACTCGGTATCATCTGCATCTCTCTGTCACTAGTGTCAACATCTGTTGCACCATCTTAGTTAAAAATGTCACTTGTCTCTTAATCTCCACAAGTTCCTCAGAGATGTCATTCTCTTTTCCCTTCAAACTCTCCTGCATGTTATCCATAGGAATAGGTTCATCAACTCTCTTTTCCTCATGTTTGTCACTGTCATTCTGACAACATCTGATAACTCTGCATCCTTTAGTCCCTGCTCCTTGCAAAGGTATCAGTTTATTCTTGGATCCACCCTGCCTTAAAATATAGGTATTTGCACAACCATCAAACATAACATGTTTGTCATACTGCCAAGGTCTACCGAGCAATAGGTGACAAGCATCCATAGGCAACACATCACTTAATGTCTCATCGTAATAAGATCCAATCTTAAAATTAACAAGACATTGCTCCTCAACCCTAACCTTATGCACATCTTGTATCCAACTAATCTGATAAGGATTAGGATGTTTCCTCCTTCCCAAATTCAACTTACTAACCATCTCTTCTGAAACATTGTTCTTAGTTCTGCCACCATCAATTATAACATTACATACCTTATCCTTGCACTTACATCTGGTTCTGAACAAATTTCTTCTCTGCACTAGTTCATTAATACATGTAGCCAGCCTTCTAGTTATCATAACTTCACCTTCTTCTGCGACATTCACTGAACTTTCCTCGGTAGTTAGGGTAAACTTCCTTTGAGGACATGAAAAAGCTCTATGACCCTTCTCACCACACTGAAAACAAGTACCAAAGAAATCACTTCTTCCTCTTTTTCCATACCCACGATTATAATCCTTAGTGGTTTGACTACTGCTAGATCCTACCTCAATCTACTTAGGATTCTCCACCACCTTACTCTTAGCAGTTGTTTCATCAGTCTTACCACCTCGGTTTTTGTTATTATGTCTTCCCTCAAACTTCTTATTTAGCTTCTCCATAATCTTCAATGCCATTTGATAAGCATCTCCTATTGTGGTCATCTGAATAGTAACTCTTCCTGAATTCTAGGTCTCAAACCATAGATATACCTAGAAACTTTCTCCTTGTCAGCTTCCAAATAACCATTCCTAATCAGGATCCTATAAAACTCCTTGGTATATTCTTGAACCGATTAGTTTGCCTGCCTCAAACCTTGCATCTTCTTGAACATCTCCAATTCATAATCCACCATAATGAATTGCTTCTTCAACTTTTCAACCATTCGGTTCCCTCTAATGATCTTGTCTTTACCTATTTGACATCTTTCCAATTGAACTTCTCTCCACCATATGTTTGCATGACCTTTTAGCTTTGTCTTTGCAAATTGAACTCTATCAGGATCTTTTACTTCCTCGTAAAAAAAGTATTCATCCATCTCATTGATTCAAACGATCAATTCTTCTGGCCTAAGGCTTCCAGCAAATGTAGAAACTTCAATCTTAGGTCTTCTCCCAACTTTAGATACAGTTCTCAAAAATCTATCCTCCTCTAGATCTCTGACATCTTCTATAGCTTCTTTGAAATGATCTTCCTCTTCAGACTCTTCACCATTATCTCGGTGTTCTCTAGACACATTCTTTCTTTCCATCTCTTCCTGCAGATCTCGCACCTGCTTCTGCAAAACATGGAAATCTTCAAGATTGAACTCCACCTTAAGTTCTTCTTCTGTGATCTCGGGGGTTTTCTTTGGAGGCAAATTCGCTCCACCAAACTCCAGTAATTGGAAACCTAGCTCCTTCTCCAGCGATTGAAACTCAACTATGATACCATCTGATGCTGTCAAACTCAGAGGATCCAATAAATGATTGTCGAAACTTGTAGCCAACAACCATAATAGTGGAAACAACCAATCACACATAAATATAATCAACATTCAAATTTATATTATCATAGAGAATCAATTACATTCAACATGTCGGGTTGTAAGGCCTTCCTGGTTACAACCAATTACAAAGAATAACTCTAAGATCTACCACAAAGCTTCTGCAAGCATCAGGTCATTTACCTTTTGCCAAAATATACAACTCTTTACCCCAACTTTATCCGATCCAACACTCATATTTCCTCCCAAATCTGATGCCCAAAGCTAAGAACAGAATACAACTTAAATACAAGAGGAAACCAACAAGTCGGCCTATAAGATCCAAAAAATCTAACATTAGAAAAGTCAACAACCCAGATTTAGGTCTACACAATCCCCAATGAGAGATCCAAATTAAATACACAAGGTTGGCTAGCAAGTCGGCCAATAGATCCAACCAATGAACCCTGTTGGTGAGCAAGAACACTGAAAGACAAACCACTCGGTGAGCAACAGAACCGAGCCACAAGAAAGCAGTCGATGAAGCCACCGAGCCAACCAAGCCCACTCGGTGAAACAACCAAGCAGGATGCACAAATCATCGAGTCACCAATAGTAATAGAGTCACCAGAAGTGACCAAGTACCGAGCAACACCATCGAGAAGAACACCACTAAGCTTAGTCAATGAGTCAACCAACCACTAATCAACAGGAAATAGAACAACCGAGGACTCCTCTAAGCTACCAAACACCAAAAAAAAACATATTTTTGTTTGATACAGGATTGCCAAGAATCTTAGAATGCTCTTGGATCATGATCCTAAGGACAACATCGCTTGGATAGTTGTTGAACAACACAAGAAAAATGGTTCTTCAAACTCACACTCTTCTCCATAAGTAGTGAGTGAGCAACAGATCTGGGTCGTGCTCCTACTGTAAATTTGGATGATGCTCTTGTTATAAACCAAGATAATACCACTCATGCTTCTACTGGTGGGCCATCCTTTGTCCATGTAGACCATTCCTTGCCTTCTTCTATTTCTTCTCCTACTCATCTATAAGCTTCAATTGCCAATGCACAACTTTCTCAGCACTTTGGCCATTGTGCTGACAACTACCCAAATAGAGTTTCATTAGGTGGGGATACTAAGGACAACATCGCTTGGACAGTTGTCGGTGGACACAAGAAAACTAGTTCTTCAAACTCACACTCTTCTCCATAAGCAATGAGTGAGAAACCTTTCCACCCTTGAGAAGGGCTACTAGCCTTTGTGCTAGTGTACTATTTATTTTGTGCTTCTTTTCTTTGACATCACCTATTGTGATGTCAATAAGCTGTTGATGGCCTGTAAAAATGAACACCACTATCTTACTGTCATTGTTCTCTTTGACATCTTCGGGTTGTGGTTTTGTAAGAGTCAACCGCCTTGTTACGCTACTTATTATAATAAAAAAATATCACTGAATTGAGTTTTCAAGTTCAAACTATGTTACCCTTTTTCTTACAATAGTAACATTCAGTTTCCAGTTTGTTTGTATCTTATTCTTTTTTTTCCATGAATATAATATATTCTCATATTGACAATCAACTTCTATATTTTATGGGAGACTTTAAATTGTTTATGTGATATGATATAGTGATTCCATGTCTTCCATTTAAATATGAATAGTTGAGGTTTTAGAGAAAACTTTGCATTACTTACTTTTGTTTCAAAAAATTTATTAAAACTATTCCATATTCTTGTTGATGATTTGTGTAGATCTACATTATATGATATTGAATTGAAAAAAGTAAAGACCAATAATAGCTTTGGCTTTATCATCTCTACACATTCCTATGGAGTGGAATGGTGTTGCCGATTGTTTGGCTAAATGGGCTTCAAAACACGTACATATGATTGGAATATAGTGGATAAGGGGCAATTGCCTCCTAATATGTCTCATATGTTTGCCCAATTAGTTGATACTGACGGGGTTCTCTAGTGCTCTTCCTGCTAGACACTTGACTTGTTTTGTATTTCTTTTGTGTGGGATTAAATTTTAAAGTATTAATTACACTTTATTTTTTATTTTCTAAGTATGAATTGAATGCAAAATATTTATTTAACAAAATTTTCATCTTAAATAAAATATTTAATGGAAAATGATTTGATCAAATTAACCCTATTATACAATTATTAAGTGCGAAAATTCTATCTGTTTCCCTCTTTCTTAAAAACACACATTAATCTTATTACTCTAATTTTCAAAATTTTAACAAAAATATTTCATCTCTCCACTAACTTGAAATCTAAATAGATACTTCTCTTTCTTACAGAATCCCATATTTCATCTCTCCACTAACTTAAAATCTAAAAAGATACTTCTCTTTCGTATAGGAACCTCCAAAATGTAGTATGAGATTGACACTTTTAATTGACATGAAAACAAAATTGCAGTTTTTAGTATAAGAGGTTCCACCTTATGGAATACTAAATCAGTAGACTCCATCGGACAATTTTCAAAATTTAACAGGTTGCAAAATTATACATTTACTTTGTGTCTTTATAAGAATAGCAATTGACGGTTATGAATTCATGAGGTCACATAGGCGAAACCTTGCCCTAACATGAGAAATCAATAATAACGCTCCGGTAGAGTTTGAATCTTGGTAGTCATAATCACAAAAGCACAATTCAAACATCCCACTATGCCAATATTAACTAACACACTACAATATTAAACAATACTATGTAAACTAGTATTAATACTTTTTGTTTTTCCTTTATCTATATGTTGCTGCTAACTCTCCACTTGTTTTCCTTTGTTGGGTGGGTATTTCAAATGTCTCCCTTGACCTTCTTATTGTGCTAATATCGTGTAGAGATATACAAAGCAAATAATTGTGATATTGCTATTAGGATTCAACTGTGTAGTTTTTGAGTCAAACTCATTGACCCATGTATCATGAGTAGTGGTTCACAAGAACCTGTCTTTCATGAGAATGAATAGAACACTTAGCACTCATTGCATCTAGGTGATGCTCACAGAGGCGAAGCACCAATACCTCCAGAGAGGTCACCCATACTTCCTGAGAGGTCACCCATCCCAGTACTACTCCAACTTAAACTCACTTAACAATGAAGCTTCCTCCAAGGTTAAACCCACTTTTCTTGAAACCCCATTTGCAATAAGAACCCATCTCTCATGTGCTTGAAACCCCATTTGCAATAAGAACCCATCTCTCATGAGAATGAATGGAACACTTAGCACTCATTACATCTAGGTGATGCTCACAAAGATGAAGCACCAAGACTTCCCAAAACACGCTTAACCATAGAGTTTCTTCCAAGGTTAAGCCCACTTTGCTTTGAATCCCATTTTCAAAGAGGGCTTAACCTTGGAAGAAAGTCCATGGTTAAGCGCATTTGAGTCGTAGCACTGTGATGGGTGACCTCCTATGAAAACCTAGCGCTTCACCTATGCTACTCATGAAACCTTGGATCAATAAATTTGACTCAAAGACTACACAATTGTGAAAATTATCTCCTACTTATCAAAGCAAATAATGTTATGAATATAAGTTTATAATATGCACAGCAATATATAAAATAAAATATTATTATTAATCATTTGGATTTACAGAATTTTGTACAAAATTTCCACACACAACTTTCAAACTATCCTATCAGAATAACTAATTATTTAATAACAAAATTAAGCAATAAAACATAACTACTAAATTGACTTGATTACAATAAATAAAGCATCCTATAGCACCAGACCCAAATCACGAATTCTAACTTACATAGCCTACACCTTCAGGCCTGTGAAAAAACAGCAGCATTAACTTCTACTTCACATAAAATTCTAGAAGAGAATCTAAACTTCACAGACCCAAAATATTCCAAATATGTGGAGGCAACTCAATCCAACAAAATTCCTGTGCCCATGAGCGCTCTCGACCATCAGTGTCAGACACTTTTGCCACGACAAACTTATCACACAAAAACAACAGTTTCAAAGAAGCAATATAATATCTAAACATAAATATATACATATTAGAGATAGGCAGTTCAGTCATCATTGATTACTTATAGTATATTGCTGACAGATCAAAACTTCTTAAAGGGCTTAATGCTTACAACCCTATTAATAAAAGACAATTTCAGATTTGTTTTCATCCTACAAGCTAGGGGGGTATTTTTAATTTGCTAAACTCTTATTGGGACATTCATTGCAGTGATGACCTGTTTTCATCCTAGCAATTCCATAATACAGAGACTACATTGATTGACTGTGTTTCAGACAATCAAACGTTTGCAAATTGAAGGTTGGCATTGAGAAATAATAGACAAACCTCTTAACAATGCTGTTGCGGCGTTTGTAAGGTGTGTACATTTACAACCAACGCTCTTTTGAATATCTTCACAAAGTCCTTTTCCAAATTAGCCTGATGACCTACAGGAAGGAGGAGGAAAGTCTGTTAATTTTCCCAGATTGATTAAATAGGTCAATGGGGCTGTATCAGTTAAGCTTACAGTAGAAAGAAATTAGAAAAGGAATCGGAAAAGCCTGAAAAACTTATTCAAAGAATTACAAAGTCAAGAAAAGCAGTAAATTTTTCACCCAATCAATGGACGGAAATATGATCATTAAAAGATAAACCATAACTATTCATGGATTACAACATAATATCGATCATTCACCACTAGCATTGATCAGTAATGACTAGGGATGGCAAATAACATTGTGGTATATACAACACGGCTTTGAGCATGGGGCAGGTAAAAAGGCAGTATCTATCCAGTCGATAAAATATCGGTGATTACACATATCACTTAAATTCAAAAAACACACCACAATTGATTTGCAATTTTAGTTTAATTAATTAATATAAAATTAAAAAAATCATGTTTTCTGTATACTGTATAGCCATTTTGGATCAAAAGAACCAATGGTGTCAATATGAACCACCATAAAATTTTAGTTGTCGTTCTAATAATTTCTACCATAAAATTTTAAAATTTTAATTGTCAATTCTAATAATTTCTAAATGGCCAGAGTTAATGGGGCAGGAATAGACAATGCAAAAGGAGTAAATAAGCTATATAACATTCAGGGCTATCCAATGTTGGGCAGTAGAGATGCTTATAACTTCACTATTAAATGATTTAATTGTTCAAGGTATCTTATTTAAACAACAATACTATTGTGATATTGCTATAAGGATTCAACTGTATAGTTTCTAGTCAAATTCATTGACTCATATTTCACAAGTAGTGGTTCACAAAAACTCTCCTCTCCTGAAAATGAATGGAACACTTAGCACTCACTGCATCTAGGTGATGCTCACAAGAGTGAAGCATCAAGCTTCCTGGGAGTTCACCCATCCCCATATAGCTCCAAGTCAAGCGCACTTAACCACGGAGTTTCGTACAAGGATAGGTCTACTAAGCTTGCTTCCTTGGAGGAAACTCCGTGGTTAACTGCTTGAGTTGGAGGGCCTAACCTTGGAGGAGAGTTTTTGTGAACCACTTCTGTGAAATATGAGTCAATAGAGTTAAGCGTTCTTGAGTTGGAGCTATACTCGGATGGGTGACCTTCCAGGAAGGCATGATACTTCACCCCTATGAGCATCACCTAGCTTGCTAATGGTTGCAAGCTAAATGAGCCTAACCTTGGAGGAAAATCTATGGTTAAGTGCGCTTGAGTTGGAACTATACTGGGATGGGTGGCCTCCCAGGAAGGTCCAATGCTTCACCCATGTGAGCATCACCTCAATGCAATGCCTGCTAAGTGTTCCATTTATTCTTAGAATAGATGAATTCTTGTGAAACAGTACTAGTAATTTTAATTTGACTGCCCACTTCTTTTAGGTATAAATCTCATGTCTATCGTAACCCAAGTGAAATAAAAAAACCAAGCATAATTTGTTTGATTAAGCCACTCAACCCAAAACAGTTTAATCACATATCAGTATTAAAGATCCAATGAAAGCACAGAGGCAAAGATTCACTGAGCTCTAATTAAAAGGTCCCAACTTTGATATCCATATGCCCAGAAATAGAATGTGTGCTTTAAGTAGTGGCATCCAAAAGAAGAAAAATGAAAAACCGCCAAAATATGCTGGCGTTGGTAATGCATAAGATGATATTCACAAAGCCTAAGTGCCTCTACCAAACACGCTTCTCTGTTAAGGGGTAGATGAAATTAAAGAAAACCAAGCAAAACCATTAGTGAAAGTAAGCAATTAAAGAAAATCAAACAGAACAAATGGTTAAAGTGAGCAAACATATAAAAAAATACAGGAGATTAATAAACCAAAGCAATGCCTTCAATGATAGTATGAGCAGCAACAAGCTATATATTTATGTAGCAAGAGCTCCAATAGGAATATGAAAGTTGAATAAAGTCCATGGACTTAAAAAGGCTAAATTATGTCTTCTGTTCTTTTAACTCTCAGTTTTTTCTCATTCTTTGAAATGGACCCAGAAGTTCTAGAATCGATCGAAGGCCAGGTACTTTAAGCAGGCCTTCAACCCAATTCATAAAATATAATTTTGTTCTCTGTGCTCTCTACATTGTGATGAAAACAATCTACACAATTAAAACCTAAAGCTTAAGAAAAACTCAATGTTACAAACTATTGGAAATATAAATTTTCTAACATAACTATTGGAAATATAAATTTTCTAACATAATTTTCTAGTTTAAGAAAATTTCATCATTCATACTATTTTGCCTAAAAATGTAACATACTTTTAAGCCAGACAAAACACTTTATACTTATCTGCCAAGTAAACGTCATGGGTTTCTAAAGGCTTTAAGCCAGATGATGCGGCCAGGACAAGGTTAAACAACACTAGCCCCACATGAAAAAAAACACTGTAAATGTTAGAACAAGAAAAGAGTATAAGAATGTCATGATCCCAAAAGGAAATCATTGTAAGAACCAGAAAGAAATAAAATAATAATGAGTTGGCCACAGTGTAATCTGTTTGTATCTTCACCTGCATCGAAGAAAGGCCTATGATCGGTGCAGGTGCAGATGCAAACAGTTAGCATTGCGGCGATATCTAATCCTCCACCATTATCATATCTGTTCCAAGCTTCAAACCTGCAACTAAAAACCTAATGATGTTCTCCAAAACTTTCCATCCATTAAAAGCAAGTTTGGATAAAGTTTTGGGGCAGGTCACTGTCAAACAGTAAGCTCGGTCAGTCATGCCGCAGATGGATTTCAGCAATAACCCACGTGATTCGGACATTACGCACGTGGACTTTGCTGAAATGGACCAATAGGAAGTTTTCTACTTTTGTGAGCACCTATAGAAGCTCGTGTGTTTGTGTTCCACATTTTTTTGGCGATTTCTCTACCCAATCCATATTTTTTTGGAGTTCGTTATACCTACACTTACTCGGGTCTTGAAAATTAAGCTGCTTTTGAGATGGTGATGTTTAAGCTTACTCCTTTATTAAAGCTTTGGATATAAAGCGTAGGATGAGTAGTTGTACTGGCCACAATCAACGGTGGATATGCCTTTGCCCCAATTATCAAGAGAAAAGGCCAAACCCATCACCTTTTGTACCCTACTGAAAGGTCTGCTTTATCCTATTAAATGTTTGGTTTTGATTCTAGTTGTTCAGATCCGGTGTAATAGGAATAATTGATGATAGATAGGGTTTTATTTCATTTATAAATGATAAAAAGTTAATGGTATCAATTTCCATGGATGTTAGTTGAAAATAAAACTTGGTTCTAGTTGTCCATATTAGGTGTAATTAATAGTGCTATAGATATTTTGATTTTGCATGCCAAACTAAAATTAATTTATGTCATTTATTTTTGTGTGTACTTTATAGGTGCATATAAATAGATAAAATTGAATGTTAACTTTTATTGATAAATCGTATAAATATAGCATTATATCAACCAACTTTGAAATAGTGAAGACACGAGTACATGTGAAGGTGAGAAGAGCATAAGCAAAGCCGTTGGAACCATGTGTTCCAGTGAAGGTGATAACGAATCCAATGATGGAAACTCTGAGGATGGAATTGGTGGACCTAGTGTAAGCAACCCTTCCTCTGGTGTTTTGGGTTTTTTTGATCTAGCTATTCAAGCATATGTGCATGTTTTTGTGGTAGGAGGTCCTATTTGCCTTTACTTCTCTATTCAGAGCTCTGTTACTAGTGACTCTAAGGGTCAGTGTCCTTCATCTATGGCATGTAACACTAAAGGAGGTTTGGATACCCTTCTTATTGCCTAAGATGTTAAAGTCTTTGATGTGGAGGTTTCCAATATCTACTGTGGGTGAAGTTTTTTGTTGGCGGCTCCTCTATTCACATCCTAGTTAAGGGGACTACAATAGAGAGCATTTTGTTGTGGCTATTGGTGGATCTTATGAGGATCATCTTGTGGACCCTTGGTCTTGTTCTTGGAGTAAGGAGGATGATGAATATCTCCTAGATATTCTTTTAGAGGCTCATCTTCATTCTGAATAGGTGTTGGCTTATGGTGTTAAGGTTTCTTGTCAAGGGGAGAATGATGTGCTTTTGGAGAAGGGATAAGATATCCCTTCTCCCTTCTCCTTCGTCTGTTTTGGGTTTCTCTCCTTTTGTTGGTGATGAAGTTTAAAGCAATATTTTGGATGAGGGGGATGAGCTCCATTTGGATAGCTTAATGGAAGCTTGTTTCAAGACTAATAAGAGCCTTGAGAGTTTGAATGTGGTGGTCTCTGATGGTGGTATTTTTGGGGGATTGAAAAAAGGGTTTCTCTCACCTTCCTCAAGTGAGAGGGCCTCTAAAATGACTCACAGTTCTGTGGATCTTCCTAAGCCTTTCTCTCCCACTCTAGAAGGGAATAAGACTCTAGCTAAGATAGCAGAAGATAATTTTGGTTTTTCTTCTCGTTATGCCCATAAAATCTTGCACAATGCTTTGAAGTGAGATATTGAGATTACTTTCAGGTTTGTTGTCTCTTATCCAACAATAATGAGCTAGATGTGAGATTTGTTGGGTCTATGGATGTTTCTTCTTCCCCTTATATTTTGGAGAAAGTTTCTAGGAGATATTTGGTATAGAAGCTTCATTTGAGGTTGAGAGAAAAAATCAAAAGATTAGCCCTAATTACGAGGAGGTTGTTATTTTAACACCTCTTGATGTTGTTCTTGTATCTTCCTTAAAAGTCTCCCTGGAGAATGATTAAAGAAAATATTCAAATCAATATTCTATATATTCTATTATCAAAGAATATTCTTCTTAGCTTTCAAAGTCTCTTGTTTGGAGATTTAGTGGTAACCATCCCAACATAGATTTAGCTAGAAGATGGGTGTTCTCGAGTTAGAATCTATTTGGCAAGGTTGAGGTAACAAAAATGCTAAATGATTTTTTTCTCTTTATTTTTTCCAAACTAGAGAACTACACTACGATTTTATCAAATAATTGACGGTTTATTAGAAAGAATGACTTCTATCTTCAATAGTGGACTCTCAGTTTCAACCCTATGAAGGATTAACCTTCCAACTTTCTTTTTTGTGTTCCTCTAATTTTCCCACCCTTGGAATTTCAAAGAGAAAAGTTTCTTATGACTATTGTAAATTCATTTGGACATTATGGTGCCATAAATAAGGCCAATAGAATCAGTAAATGACTACTATATGCTATAATTTATGTGTTTGTAAAGGAAAACAAGGTGTTCCCTGCCCAAATTATCTTATCCTCAAGCTTTGGAGTTTGGATATAATAGATTAATTATCAAGATCCTCCTATAATTTTCCATTCTTGTGGTAAAGTGGGGCATACTTTTACCACTTAATTATGAATTATTAAAACACACAATGTTTGGAAGAAAAAGGAAAATCGGTCCTCCTCTAAGGAGGATTAATATTCTTCCTTTGAAGAGGTCCAGAGAGACAAAAACAATGCCTCTTTCAAAACGTCAAGGCTTGATGATGGTGCTTCTAGTGTTTCCCCTAGTCTCAAGAAAAAAGGTTTGAAGATGAAAATGAAAAGGAATTTCTCTATGGACTGTTTGAAGATGAATGCCTCCTTCAAAACTTTGAGGCTTGAAGATGAAGATATTTTGTTGGAACTATATTGAGATGATGTACTAAGAGGGGAGGGGTGAATTAGTACCTCTAAAACTTTTCTTGGTTAGCCCATTAACCCTTAGTCATCAGTTTGTAATTTATCTTATCTAACTATTCATCTTTCTTTATGCATATGTAATCATATCATACATTCTTTTTAGTATGTAACCATAACAGAAACATTCATGAAAATAGATAACACATGACACAAGATATGATATCACAGAAAACTCCTATTAAGGAAGTAAAAACT
>MU227381.1:1789897-1809358 GCA_018584345.1 Thuja plicata | reverse complement strand
GAATTAAGTAATTACATAACATGCATGATCTACACATTCATATTCCAACTAAATAAGTATCCACATGACCTAGAATTAATTCACTAGATAAAACTTTAAAGTAAATACACATCTTGAAGACATTTTTTGAGATATATTAATAAATTTTAAAAAATTGCTCCATTCACTATATGGGCACTGGTAGGAAAGAATGGAGCTAAGAAAACCTTCGGTCTCACCCGTGAAAAATTTAGTACATATCTTGATATTTCATACATGTTTTAGACCACATCAAGGGGTTCAGCGTGCTCTTGGATAACATTTAATATTCTCTCATGGTCATCAGTATCAAGTCTCCACTTACGAACCCCATGTCGTGTCACTAGATGAAGAGATAGGACAGTGGCAATTACAAGATGGCTATACTAATAAACCTTGTTGTTAGGTTGATAATCAATAAAATGAATCCCATGTTTTAAAATTTTAGTTTTCTTCAAATATGTTCCTTGCGCAACAACTGAACTGCACATACAAGTTCAATAACACACGCACACACACACACACACACAAATGTGAAATTAACCATAAACACATAATTACATCGTAAGTTAAACCTCAATTGTAATAAATTAAACACAAACATGTATATTACTAACCTATTGGAAACATAATTTCATCGCTTATTTCATTCTTTGTTAGCTTCATCCTCTCCTTGGTGCAACATAATAAATAGTAACTAACACATTCCACATTTCCAGGGTCTGCTATTACTGCAAAAACATGTCCTGCAAAATATGTTTTCAATTTGAGGGACCTCTAAATATAAATTAATCATCTACATTAAATATTAAATAAGAACATGTGTACATGTGAGCGCTATTTACATGGACACATACCAATTTTGATCAAACCTGAAATATGGTCATAATCGGTTGAAATCAATGGAATGTCATCAAAACTTTCATCCTCAACTTCATCATTTGTATTAGTAACATCTAGTGGAGCCAAATTATATTCATTAACATATCCACATTTTTGGTTGATACATTCACCATAGTTTTTAGAAATGCAGTCATAACAAAAGCATGAGTAATCTCTAGTATACAATGGCCACACATTACTATCTGTACTCATAACTGAATGCAGGGATCTTATTTTTTGTACCCTCTTGCATCCATGGATTGATCTTCTATCAACACCTGAACAAGACACATACATGTAAAAATTTAAGACAACTTAAAATCATATATATATAGATACCATGTTCTTCAATTCAATTCAAATAAATTTAAAGCACATACATTTATTTAAACTTCAAAACAAGTGATGTTGCATTTATACCTGATATATCCCAGAATACACTGAATGGTATGACTCGATCCAAATGTGATGTTGTGTGATCCTGAGTTGGAACCAAAAAATGTGTCTTGCACCACTCAACTACATCATGAGAATTATTTATACGATATCCCTGATAGTCCAACTGATACTTTCTTAAAGCATGTTTGATATAGGCTCCTACACCATCATACTCTCCCTTTCCATGTCCACTCTCAAAGAAACTCTAAAGATGTGGTATCTTTTGGTATCGATGATATCTACATAGTGCATAAAATGGCCTTGCTGATTTAAATTGTGTTTCACATCCATCTGACCAAACAAAATGCTTTTCAATTTTGATGCCTTTGTTTTCCAAATATCCAAAAAATGTTTTAAAGCAATGCTCAACAAAATGTATGTCATGATCTTTATCTCTTTAGACTTTTTATTCAATGCCCTCTTCATAGTATTTATGGGTTGTATAGCATAATCTCTCAATTTTTCCACATCCATTTCGATTAAATGGTCTATGCTTTTACGATTAATTTTTCTCTTCAACTCTTGGGCTAGAATAATATTCTCATTTTTTGTTTGTACTTGGCTTGCAAATAAAATAAAAATTTTCTTAATATCTCATCTTAAGGGGAAAGGCCAAAAATGCATAATTAAATGTACTAAGAGACTAAATTGAGACAGTGGAGGAGACTCAGAGAGAGAGAGAGAGAGAGATGTGTACTTGTTTGAGATTATAAAGGTTGTACTTGTTGAGCCTGTTGACCTTGCGATGACCGTTCTCCAACTTCTAAAGGTTGGGCTTGTTCACCTTGCGATGACCCTTCTCCAACTTCATAAGGTTGTGCTTCTTGAGAATTTCCTGCATACAAAGATATTTAATTATTTTAAACAAAAGGGTCTAATTGGGTCTAATTGTGTCTATTTGTGTCTAATTAGGTCCTAAAGGGGATAATTGTGTCTAACTAGGTCCTAAAGGGTCTAGTTAGGTTATAAAGTGTCTAATTAGGTCCTAAAGGGTCTAATTGGGTCCTAATTGGATCTAATTGTCCTAATTGGGTCTAATTGGGTTGTAATTATCCTAATTGGATCTAATTAGGTCCTAAAGGGTCTAATTAGGTCTAATTGGATCGCAATTGTCCTAATTGGATCTAATTAGGTGGACTAAAGGGTCTAATTAGGTCCTAAAGGGTCTAATTAGGTTATAAAGGGTCTAATTGGATCTAATTGTCCTAATTGTCCTTATTGGATCTAATTAGGTCCTAAAGGGTCTAATTAGGTCATAAAGGGTCTAATTAGGTCTAATTGGGTCTAATTGGGTCCAAAAGGGTCTAATTGGATCTAACTGTGTCCTAATAGGTACAATAAGGTCTAACATGTATAATCAAGGGTCTAATTAGGTCTAAGTCAGTCTAATGGGGTCTTAAGGGGTCATATAACCTATGATAGGTCCAAATAGGTCTAATTGGGTCTAATTAGGTGGACTAAATGGTATAATTTGATCTAATTAGGTCCTAATACATTCTAATTGGATATAATTGGATCTAATTGTCCTAATTGGATCCAATTGGATCTAATTGGATCTAATTGTCCTAATTGTCCTAATTGGATGTAATTAGGTTCTAATTGGGTCTAATTGGGTCCTAATTGGATCTAATTAGGTTGTAAAGAGTTTAATTGGATATAATTAGGTCCTAAAGGGTCTAATTGGATCTAATTAGGTCCTAAAGGGTCTAATTAGGCTATAAAGGGTCTAATTAGGTCCTAAATGGATCTAATTCGATCTAGTTGTCCTAATTGGATTTGATTGGATCTAATTGGGTCCTAATTGGATCTAATTGTCTTAATTGGATCTAATTAGGTCCTAATTGGGTCCTAATTGGATCTAATTGGAGCTAATTAGGTCCTAAAGGGTTTAATTAGATATAATTAGGTCCTAAAGGGTCTAATTGGATCTAATTAGGTGGACTAAAGGGTCTAATTAGATTATAAAGGGTCTAATTAGGTCCTAATTGGATCTAATTGGATCTAATTAGACATAATTAGGTCCTAATTGGATATAATTGTCCTAATTGGATCTAATTAAGTCCTAATTGGGTCTAATTGGGTGAGAGAGAGAGAGAGAGAGAGAGAGAGAGACCTTATTTCTTATGATAATACCTTTCCCAAGCTTCTTCACATAGTCTTTGTTCAGTCACTTCTGAATAATGTCGTGTACTCTTATTTAGCCTTCTTTTTTTATTTCCCATCACAAGTTGCAAAATTGTCTTCCTTTTCCAAAATTTGCATTATTTTGAAACTTTTAAATTAATAAGATGACAAAAACAAATATTTATTTATATGCAATCGTTCTGAACCCGAAACGACACCTAATAGGCCGACATAGGTTTCTATCGAAAGTCATCTCTAACTTTCTATCGAAACTTATAACTTTAGATCAAAAGTGCTTTGGTAAATGGAAAACAAATGCCAAATCATGAAACTACTTTTGATAGAAAGTAGTTTCGATCGAAACTACTTTCTATTGAAAGTAGTTTCTATAGAAAGTAGTTTCTATCGAAACCCTCTGAATATTGGCCATTTGCAGAGGCTAAGAGAAATTTGCAAGTTTCATGGATTTGGGGCTCAAGCATGGGGCTCAAATGGAAGAATACGGAGACATCCTTTTGCATCGCGCAAGTACTCTGAATAAGCTTTCTAATGAATATAGATTTGACAATTTTTGAATTAATTAGGTCTATGTTTTGTGACGTGCATCAAATGTAGATTTTTTTATCAAAAATAAACCTCTAAGTTTGACGTTCAATGAAAAATAGTAGAAAAGAGATTTAAAAAATAAATAAATAACAGTGCCCTCTAGCTTCGAGTCTTCTTTCTATAAAGAAAAAATGAATTTTGATCAATACACAAAAAGTTATAAGCTATGCAGTCAAGGTATGTCAAAATTATGGTTTACGCTACTTCAAACATTCATAAAATATGCAATAATCATGATAATGTCATCAAACCAATTGCATGCCCTCTGTATGGATGTTAAAAAATCAAATTCAAAACAAGCGCATTGATATCTATTTTAGAAAAAAAGTTATGCCCTATAAAGCCAATGTAACTTTTTGAAAATGACGTTTTCAGCAACACACTAGTTTTAGTGGGAGAAAGAAAACTATTAAAATCAATTCAATATGTATGTATATATATATATATATATATATATAGAATCTAGATAGAAAATCCTAAAAGACTCTAGTTTACTTCATCTTCCGATTTCAAATGGTTTAATGACAATATACATCTGAATCTGAAAGTTTCTTTCAAAATGTAGACTTCACTGTCTGTTTAGGCAAAAAAGTGTAACCCACTATTGTGGGATCACCCCTATGCTACTTTCTATGAGAAAACCTAGTGTAGTTTGTCAAATGGTATCTGGCATCTCATGCTATCTTCATGATCAAACTTTTTGATACTCCTTGGGATGTATCTCAATATAGAAAGGATCTTCAAATCTTGCTCGGTTAAGAGACTTTATGTATCAATGGTTAAACTGAAATAAAAAATGACCTATTCACATATATAACTTTATACTTGCAGATTTTTAGATATATTGTAAGCTCATTAAACCATTCTGATCAATATATCTTTTCAATACCTTTGCTCCACTTTTTTTTATGCTTGGTGATGTTGTGCTTTGTTGCTCTGTGTCCACATAAATATTTAGCTCTTTCCTCAGCTTGATTGATCATGATTGTATGAAGTTGTTCTTCATCAGTTTCTCTTTAGAATCCTCTTTTTCATTCACTCCCCTTAATTCATAATGAATTAAGTTGTCTCTTTATAGAAATGATATCATCGTTTCTCTCTTCTTGATTTTTTTGTTCTTGGCGTGATCCGAAATCTTAGCCAATCTTGGTTTAAAGAATTACTCTTGTTTTATCTCGTAGAAATCTTCTTGCCAACTGGATAAAAAAGATTTAAATCCTTTACTTATCTCTGGCTTTAACTTGTCAATTAAAACAATGTCAACAACCATTTAAGTCTATCTTTAGCTCTGCCAGCTAGATATTTTGTCATTTTTGAACTCCAGTTAACTTTGGTGTTTTAACTCTTTGATAGCTTTGGTCAACACTTCAGTTCAACTCGGGCTTCTCAGTCGGTGTTGTCTGTCTGTTGGGCTTTACTATAGAGTTTTGCTCATCGGTTAACACTGTAATTATGGCCGTCGGTAATTCTTGTGATTCTTCTCTTCGATAATGCTCGTCAGTTTCTTTTCTCGGGCATCACTGTGACTTAAATTTTGGTTATCTCTATCCATCGGGTTCCGCTAGCCGTCGGTGTTTGAAGTCACTTAGTGAATTCTTGTTTTTTATGCATTACTAAAAGCACAATCTTTCTTTCTCTGATTCTCTGAAGTCATTGACACTTTGATTATAACCGATTACATTATATCAAGTTGACATCAATGATAATACAATCTATTAACTGATTTAATGTCTTGCATTATCTTTCTGCATTTCGGTGATCAACTTAACATCTTTAAACATTCAATTAGTTACATGTCATCAATCTCTCCCTTTGGCATTGATGGCAACACACTACATTATCATACTATATTATTACTAATACAATATGAAATATAGCAGTTTCATCAGTCTTTCCTACTGTAACTATTACAAATGTCTAACTCTCGGTAAGCTAATATAGCTTAGATTTGTTTATTTCCAAGTGGGTTCTTCAATCTTCAATCCCTTTACTAGATAGATGTAGCATCTTCTATCTCTATTCTGGTATGTGCTATGCCTTGACTATTCCTCTTCTTGATAATCTCTTTTTCCTTTTGACAACAATCTCTCCCTTAGATGTATTCTCTCCCTTTGTTACTTCTCTCCCTTAGATGGATATTTCATATGTAATCTCTCCCTATGGATAAAGATTAACTTTTCCTTTTGATTCTTAGGAAATTCTCTTCATGGATAATGATATAATATTTTCATGATAATGAGATCATTTCTCCCTTATAATAATTAGAATATCTCTCCCTTATGATAATGAGAATCTCTCTCCCTTTGACAACAATGCCAAAAAAATTTCTTCTATATCATCATCCATTCCTTTTTATAATATACTTCTTGAATTTCTCTATCCATCAACAATATGTTATCTCTAGTGTTGAGAGAAGATTTGTACCTTGCTATGTATAGATGTATCTGTTGTTGTTCATCTTTTTAGCTTACATCAACATGAATGATATTCTAATTGTGTGTGGGCTGATGCAACCTCCTAATCATCTTACTATATGGTAGACAAGCATTGTACCCCTAGTCTCTGTCTCAGGTACTCAAATGTATCTTTCGGTAATGGCTTGGTGAATATATCAATTGTAATGCCCTGCCAAGCAACCCAGGAGAACATAACCTAACACATGACACTAAGTTTATAGAATAATTTTTTTTAAATGTTTACAAACAATAATAATAACAATGCGGAAGAAACATAATGAAGTACATGACATACATGAAGTACAACTCAACATAGATAACAATCCTCGAGGGTTCCTTGACGTAGAATTACTTAAGTAAAATAATCTATGAATAACAATTACAAAGAACTAACATAAAGGATTCATAATATGAATCCAATAACATACATCTCATAATGAAATATTACATATACATCTGATACCAAAGGGTATACAACCTAATCAACATCCACTACACAAGTCGCAGGGTATGTAATAATACATAATAAAACAATACAATGCATCCTCCAAAGGATGATTACCAATATCCACATATGGTACAAGTACACAACTCATGTAACTGAACAAGTCTCCATAAGACTAGGAAGATGAAACTGAAACAAGGAACATCCAAGCATGAAGAAGAACTGTCAGATCTCAATGGTAATAAAAATCACTGCCACCCGACCGCGTGGAACCAAAGGTCCACTCCCACCATGCTGAGAAGATAGTAATAGGCCCACTCACACGGGGTATACAACAAAAAGACAAACATCAAGGTATACATGACATCATACTCAAATGCATGGGAAGATCCTATAAGTTCACTAAACCACAATAAGGAATACTAAACAATACCAGAGGTAACCAACACACGTAGGATAACCTAAGCTGTATATACGGAAGTGTCATCACATAAGCCTAACCTTGAAGGTAACCCTAGTAGTACCTCTTGACTCTGACCTTCAAGTGACACTATGTGGCTCAGTAATCCTTACATGAATACAAGGATCCCAAATCCCATCCTATCATGCGACAACACTCAAGGTATGGGTAGAGACTCAGACATCTTATTAGTTCATTTTAAACCCCTTTAATGTTTCACATTATCACTTATTAAGTAACTTGCCAATGGGGTACCCTAGTAACCGCTTAGGGCCCTGGACCCATTGCAAGCCACCTCCTCTCTATACACTTAGTTAACCTACTGAGGCTCATAATCAACACATGAAGATATACATAATCACAAATCACATCTTGCCCATTCAGGAGCACATAGGTTCTCAAATAACCAAACAATAACCACACGATTCTCATAAGACCATAAAACACATCATAACTGAAACAGGTTGGGTATAATAAATTAGGACCATGACATCATCACAAAACATGAACTGGCATCACATAAGATACCATGCAGAAATTACAACCCCAAAAGCTCCGGATTTATGTCCTAAAGGTCATCTAACCCAATAGATACCCGAAACCATAATAACATAAACGAATATATAATTCATTTCATCATGCACTCAAAACACATCATGGCATAATAAATGCATATTCATAAAACATTAAATCAAACACAGTGTTAACGTAGTTACAATAACGAGCTAACGTTGTGATAAACGAATTTATAACATTTCGTTATGCAAATTCATCTATTATTTCAATTACTAACCAAGAATAATTAAATTCTCAGTCAAGACGAACATTAGAAAACCCTATAGATTTATTTATAAGATTCACATATAAATGGATCTACTGATTAATTACCAACTCCAGCTATAATCACAAAATTACGAAATCGTAGGTGTAACATGCACATGAATAAAAATCGCCCAATAATAACACTATTATTATCTAGTTTACACCTTCAAACTCGCTAATTAATAATAGTTAATTTATAAACAATGAAAAACCCTCTTCCATTTATAAATTAATAATATTATTAATCAATAAATAAACATAAAGGATTAACCACAATACCATACAGTAATGAAAAATAACCCTTACTAAAAGAAAAAACAAAACATTACAATAAACCAAATTTAAATAGTATTGATTAAATTTAAATACTATTAATTACTAAATTTAAAAATGTATTTTAATAAATTAAAATATATTAAAAACTAAATTAAAAATTAAATTAAACTAATTAAAAAAAAAACTACTTTAAAAAACCAAATACAATATATAATAATTAATTTAAAACCATATTAAAAAAAACAATTTAAAACCAAAAATAATATTATGGGGGGGGTCCCGAGGACCCCACCCTGTCTTCTTAACCCTATCGGCCTCCTTCCCTAAAGGAAGGGGCCACGGGCTACCGCGCCAGAGGCACGGGTCCCGCGAGTCATGGGGGGTGGGGGAGGTGGTGGCCCCCACATGCCCTACCACATAAAAATAAATTTATAGTACTTTTTTTTTTGTTAAACTTTTTCCGAAATCCTTTTTTTTCCTTTTTAAATTTAAAAATTCTGAAAAATGGAATTTAATTAAGATTTTTCTTTCCTCTTTGTCTTTTTGCCTATTTTGGCTTTTTCTCCTTTTTTTTTTTGACTGGTGTAGTTTTAAAATCTCAAGAGCATATATTTTTTTTCAAATCAATATTTTTTTTCCAAGAGAGTATTTAAGCAAGGGTATTTTTTTTTCTTCCACTATAGTTTGAACTATATAACAAATTGATTATCATTTTGTAGGAGTTATACAACGAATTTTCCTATGAAAATTGGACAGCATAACTGTACTATGCCAAGTAATAATAAATAATGAAAATATCAGATCTAAGGGTTTTCTAAATACCCCAAATCACAGAACCTCAAATAAATGCCTATTAACCAAAATGAATACACGTGTAACTATTCAAACACAAGAAGCCATACAATTACAAAACTGAAATCAACAAATGGATTACAAACCCTACCTTAGATCCAATGCAAGAAACTGAAAATAATGCCTTTGAAGATTGTAGAACCCTGAATCCTCCAAGAATTAATTCAACCACAGATCTAAAACCACGAAGAATCGAAGCACAAGAAATCCATAAATTCACACAAAGCTTCAATACACATGCAACCACGAAATCCTCAAATTCTCCTATTGCCCAAAAACACACAAAGCTCTCCCAAAATCTCCAAAACCTATTAATCCAAAATGAACCCTCAATTCCCTCCTAAAGGAATTCAATTTCCCCTAAACATGGAAACCCTCATGACAACACACTCAGTCAATCCCTAAAAAGACTCCACTTGAAATTGAAAGAAATCACAATTAAATAATTAAAATATCTTTTAATTCCACAACTCAACTTTGAATCCTAAAATCAAGTTGAAATCTTTGAATTTGAAACTACTTTTTCAACAAAATCATGCACATGTAATTAATAAAATATCAAATTAATTAAATTAAATTTTTAAATCACAACAATCCATGCAACTTAATATTTAATTATTTAATAAAGCATAAAAGCATATTTACTCTAATTTTCAATTAAATATTAATATCTAATAATTGCACTTTAATTAACTTTTCAATTAAACATAGGTATTTAATTTAATTTTCAATTAATTAAATACCCTATATTTAATAATTAATTCCAACAATATTCTATTAAATAAATCACATGATAAATCACACAAATATCAAATTACTCAACTGAAATCAACAAAATCAACTCAAACACACACAAGGATAGGGATGCATGAATTCACGTCAACTAGATGAATCCGAGTAGGGTAATCAAACTTATACTTGTCCAATACTTTGGATAATTAGGTTTAGGGTAGGATTTGGACCTAAATTCTAACTCCCCTCTCTTACCATTGAGATTATTGCGATAGGGCATGCTCACTCTTGCCAATTCAGGGAGGACGTAGCCTGGTACTTGCAAACCTGTCATCACAAAGACGAACATACATGCATATATCTTATAGCAAACAATGGTTGAGACTAGGTTATGGTGTGGATCTTGCCGAAGAAAGTAACTACGAATCTGTCCCATACCATACCAAGCACATCAAATAGTAAAGTACAACATACAATGATCCATGTGCATATAAATCTAGGGTCAGTATTGTCAGAAAACCATTAATCAAAATAAAATCCTAACGTATACATAAGCATCATTAAATAACCATAAATCACATATAAACAAGATATATAATACACTAAGCAATGGATTCATAACATAATGAAATGAAATACATAAATATCCTCAGGATCAACTGAAATAACCACACATACATTAAAAAATGCCTAAAAGAGTTCGGCATTTGAAAACTGAAAAGCAAACTAAGAGGTGGGTATTACATCCTCCTCCCCGAGAACTAGGCTTACTCCTGGAAGCCTTAAATAAAGATAGAGATATTACTCTTCCATCGCAAAAAATCAAACTAAGTCCTAAAATACTCAAAGTGTGGGTCCCATAGGACCCTTCCCAGGTCTCTGATTCGAACATTGAGGATCATTCCCCACTGTAGGAATCTAGAAACTAGCTGCTGGTCCTCTACTCATAGCCCCAATCACAAGAGCATGATACACAAGTGGAGGAAGATCAAACGTTGCATACGCTCCATGAGACATACCAACATTCCCGGCTGTAGGCTCAAAAGCTACTGGCCTCTGTCCTAAGGATTGCGGTGCACGTTGAGGACAATTGATAGAAAAATGTCCAATCTGCCCACAAGTAAAGCAAGCTCATCTACTACCACCTTCTCTATCTGAAGGTGCTCTAGACTGCTCAAAACTGCCCCTACTGACATCCTGATACACACTCTGTGTTGGCTAAATTGGTCGATTGCGCTTCCTGCGCTGAATGTCAAGAAAGTTCTGAATCTGAGTACCACTAAAAGAACAAGGATTGTTTCCTCCTTGCTAATGAGACTGATTACCATTTGGAATGGTAGAAGAACCTCTCAAATTCCCATCTCCCTGAGAATGATTACCTCTGACAACAGAAGTAGGTGCTCTAGACTGCCCTCTTGAATGACCACCATGGCCCAATGGTAGGTTTTCCTCTGCAAGGGTAGCTTTGATGACTGCCTCTCTGAGGGATGTAGGCTCAAAGAGTCTAACCTCCCCAATAATGCATTTATTCAGCCCCCTAACAAAGTGTTGAATCATAGGTGTCGAATCCTGACCATATCCAGTATACTATTTGAGCTCGAAGAATCGATGCTCATACTCGACCACTGATAGGGTCAACTACCTCAAGTTATGGAACTCATCATCCCTCTACTATCTCCATTAATCAGAGAGGACTCTATCTCTAAAGTTCTCAAGGAAGAGTTCCCATGTAAATGTGTCCATCTGAAGACCCAACTTATCCTCCTTGATCTTCCACCATATAGCTGCAAAGTGTGACAACTGCATCACAACATACCTTGATTTAGTATTGCTACTAAAAGGATTCATAGTGAAGATCCTCTGTAAGGCTATGAGCCAAGTCTCAGCTTCGAACCCTATTCCTTTCCCATCAAAGGGAGTAGGTGGCACTCACATGAGATCTCTCATGTGGTTTGCTGCCACAACCTCAGGATCCACTGTAACAGTCCTCCTTGGAGGGCTCCTAGATCTCTCCCGCTCCACTCTACCCTGCTCAGGAATACGGTTCAGTAACTCCTAAAACAACTACCTAATGTATGGCTCTCTAGACTCAGCCTGATGCTCATCCCTCTACTCATCTCTACTGTGCTGATGAGCATTGTCCTAATTGACACTCATGGAAGGATTGTTATCCCTACCCCTTCCACGACCACCATTTTGGCCTTTGACACGACCCCTAGCAGCTATATTTTCAGGCATGGTTCCTGAATCAGCCAGAGAACCAAACCACAACTTAGAACCAACATCAAAACCAATAACATCAAAAGAAATCAAATAATCACAAAGCAATGGTTTTAAATACATCAGATTTTTATGTCTATGTTTGTTTCAAGCTTTTAAAATCAAAAGACAACTAATGGGCATTAATATTTCCCAGAGCTCCCAGCGTAGAAATGTGGGCTCTGATACCAAGTGTAATGCCCCGCTAGGGAACCCAGGAGAACATAACCTAAAACATGACACTAAGTTTACATAATATATATTTTTAAATGTTTACAAATAATAATAACAACAATGTGGAAGAAAAATAATGAAGTACATGACATACATGAAGTATAACTCAACATAGATAACAATCCTTGAGGGTTCCTTGACGTAGAATTACTTAAGTAAAATAATCTATAAATAACAATTACAAAGAACTAACATAAAGGATTCATAATCTGAATCCAATAACATACATCTCATAATAAAAGATTACATATACATCTAATACCAAAGGGTATACAACCTAATCAACATCCACTGCACAAGTCATAGGGTATGTAATAATACATAATTAAACAATATAATGCATCCTCCAAAGGATGATAACCAATATCCACATATGGTACAAGTACACAACTCATGTAACTAAACAAGTCTCCATAAGACTAGGAAGATGAAACTGCAACAAGGAACATCCAAGCATGAAGAAGAACTATCGGATCTCAATGGTAATAAGAATCACTACCACCCGACCATGTGGAACCAAAGGTCCACTCCCACCATGCTAAAGAGATAGTAACAGGCCCACTCACACGGGGTATACAACAAGAAGACAAACATCAAGGTATACATGAAATCATACTCAAATGCATAGGAAGATCCTATAAGTTCACTAAACCACAATAAGGAATACTAAATAATACCAGAGGTAACCAACACACGTAGGATAACCTGAGATGTATATAGGGAAGTGTCATCACATAAGCCTAACCTTGAAGGTAACCCTAGTAGTACCTCTTGACTCTGGCCTCCAAGTGACACTATGTGGCTCAGTAATCCTTTCATGAAGACAAGGATCTCAACTCCCATCATATCATGCGACAACACTCAAGGTATGGGTAGAGTCTTAGACATCTTATTAGTTCATTTAAAACCCCTTTAATGTTTCACATTATCACTTATATAGTAACTTGCCAATGGAGTACCCTAGTAACCACTTAGGGCCTCGGACCCATTGCAAGCCACTTTCTGTTTATACACTTAGTTAACCTACTGAGGCTCATAATCAACACATGAAGATATACATAATCACAAATTGCATCTTGCCCATTCAGGAGCACATAGGTTCTCAAATAACCAAATAATAACCACATGATTCTCATAAGACCATAAAGCACATCATAATTGAATAAGGTTGGGTATAATAAATCAGGACCATGACATCATCACAAAACATGAACTAACATCACATAAGATACCATGCAGAAATTACAACCCCAGAACCTCCAGTTTTATGCCTTAAAGGTCATCTAACCCAACAGATACCTGAAACCATGAAAACATAAAAGAATATATAATTCATTTTATCATGCACTCAAAACACATCATGACATAATAAATGTATATTCAGAAAACATTAAATTAAACACAGTGTTAACGTAGTTATAATAACGTAACGAGCTAACGTTGTGATGAACTAATTTATAACATCTCGTTATGCAAATTCATCTATCATTTCAATTACTAACCAAGAATAATTAAATTCTCAATGAAGATGAACATTAGCAAACCCTGTAGATTTATTTATAAAATTCACATATAAATGAATCTACTGATTAATTACCAACTCTAGCTATAATCACAAAATTACGAAATCGAAGGTGTAATATACACAGTAATAAAAATCACACAATAATAACACTATTATTATCTAGTTTACACCATCAAACTCGCTAATTAATAATAGTTAATTTATAAACAATACAAAACCCTCTTCCATTTATAAATTAACAATATTATTAATTAATAAATAAACATAAAGGATTAACCACAATACCATACAATAATGAAAAATAATCCTTACTAAAAGAAAAAACAAAACATTACAATAAACCAAATTTAAATAGTATTGATTAAATTTAAATACTATTAATTACTAAATTAAAAAATATATTTTAATAAATTAAAATATATTAAAAACTAAATTAAACTAATTTAAAAAAAAAACTACTTAAAAAAACCAAATACAATATATAATAATTAATTTAAAAACATATTAAAAAAAAAATTTAAAACCAAAAATAATATTATGGGGGGGTCCCGTGGACCCCACCCTATCTTCTTAACCCCGTGGGCCTCCTTCCTTAAAGGAAGGGGCCGTAGGCTGCCTTGACCGCGGCTGACAGCCTCGGCTACCATGCCAGCGGCATGGGCCCCACAAGTCATGGGGTGTGGGGGAGGTGGTGGCCCCCACCTGCCCAACCACATAAAAAAAAATTTATAGTAAATTTTTTTTTGTTAAAATTTTTCCGAAAATAGTTTTTTTTTTGTTTTATTTAAAAATTCCGAAAAACAAAATTTAATTAAGATTTTTCTTTCCTGTTTGTCTTTTTGCCTATTTTGGCTTTTTCTCATTTTTTTTTGACTGGTGTAGTTTTAAAATCTCTGTATATTTTTTTTTAAATAGAGAGCATTTTTTTTTTTCAAATCAATATTTTTTTTTCCAAGAGAGTATTTAAGAAAGGGTATTTTTTTTCTTCCACTATAGTTTGAAATATAGAACAAATTGATTTATCATTTTTTAGGAGTTATACAACGAATTTTCCCACGAAAATTTGACAGCATAACTGTACTATGCCAAGTAATAAGAAATAATGAAAATATCAGATCTAAGGGTTTTCTAATACCCCAAATCATAGAAACTCAAATAAACGCCTATTAACCATATTGAATACACATGCAACTATTCAAACACAAGAAGCCATACAATTACAAAACTGAAATCAACAAATGGGTTACAAACCCTACCTTATATCCAATGCAATAAACTTAAAATAATATTTTTGAAGATTGTAGAACCCTGAATCCTCGAAGAATGAATGCAACCACAGATCTGAAACCACGAAGAATCGAAGCACAAGCAATCCATGAATTCAAACAAAGCTTCAATACACATGCAACCACAAAATCTCCAAATTCTCCAATTGCCCAAAAACATACAAAGCTCTCCCAAAATCTCCAAAACCTGTTAATCCAAAATGAACCCCCAATTCCCTCCTAAAGGAATTCAATTTACCCTAAACAAGAAAACCCTCATGACAACACACTCAGTCAATCCCTAAAAAGACTCCACTTGAAATTGAAAGAAAATCACAATTAAATAATTAAAATATCTTTTAATTCCGCAACTCAACTTTGAATCCTAAAATCAAGTTGAAATCTTTGAATTTGAAACTACTTTTTCAACAAAATCACGCACATGTAATTAATAAAATATTAAATTAAATATTTAAATCACAAAAATCCATGCAACTTAATATTTAATTATTTAATAAAGCATAAAAGTATATTTACTCTAATTTTCAATTAAATAATCAATTAAATATTAATATTCAATATTTGCACTTTAATTAAGTTTTCAATTAAACAAAGGTATTTAATTTAATTTTTGATTAATTAAGTACCATGTATTTAATAATTAATTCCAACAATATTCTATTAAATAAATCACATGATAAATCACACAAATTTCAAAGTACTCAACTGAAATCAACAAAATCAACTCAAACACACACAAGGATAAGGATCCACGAATTCACGTCAACTAGACAAATCCGAGTAGGATAATCAAACTGATACTTGTCCAATACTTTGGACAATTAGGTTTAGGGTAGGATTTGGACCTGAATACTAACTCCCCTCTCTTACCATTGAGATTATTGTGATAGGGCACACTCTCTCTTGCCAGTTTAGCAAAGACGTAGCCCGGTACCTGCAAACCTGTCATCATAAAGATGAACATACATGCATATATCTTATAGCAAACAATGGTTGAGACTAGGTTATCATGTGGATCGCACCGAAGATAGTAACTATGACTCTGTCCCATACCATACCAAGCACGTCAAATAGTAAAGTACAACATACAATGATCCATGTGCATATAAATCTAGGGTCAGTATTGTTAGAAAACCATTAATCAAAATGAAATCCTAACATATACATAAGCATCATTAAATAACCATAAATCACATATAAACAAGAGATATAATACACTAAGCAATGGATTCATAATATAATAAAATGCAATAAATAAATATCCTCAGGATCAACTTAAATAACCATACATACATTAAAAAAAATGCCTAAAAGAGTTCAGCATCTGAAAACTGAAAAGCAAACTAAGAGGTGGGTATTACATCAGCTAATTGTTCCTTTGATTGAACATATTCCAGTATCACCTCCTTAGCTTGCACTTGTTCTCTTAGATAGTGATACTTGATAGCAATATGCTTAGTCTTAGCATGCATGAATGGATTCTTAGAAATGTTAATTGCACTACTATTATCACAATAGATAATCACTAGTTCAAGGATCTTCATATTCATACCTTCTAGAAACTATTTGATCCATGCAATATTGGAGCAATTTGCAATAGCATCCACATATTCTACTTCTGCAATAGATTGAGAGATGCATCCTTGCTTCTTGTTGATCCATGTGACAAGTCTTTCACCTATGAAGAATGCTCCTCTAGTTGTGCTCTTTTGGTCATCAATGTTTCTAGCCCAATCAACATATATATACACTTGTAGCTCAAATTTTCCTTCTCTTTTATACCATAAGCCATATTCATCAGTGTTCTTCAGATATCTCAGAATTCTCTTGACAACAGTCATATGTGATTCTTTGGTATTAGCAGATAATCTTGCAACAATTCCAAATGCATGTGCTATATCTGGTCTGGTATGAACAACATACATTAGTTTTTCAATCATTGATTTATACAAGGTTTGATTTACCTCATTTGTTTTGTCTTCCTTTGTCAGCTTACATCCGGTAGCCATAGGTGTTCCAACTGGTTTGGAATCTTCTATCTTGAATATCTTCATCACTTCCTTGATGTATTTGGACATAGTGATATATATGCATGCATCTTGTTGAAGAATATGTAGACCAAGAAAAAATTTGATCTCCCCAAACATAGGCATTTCAAACTCTTTGCTCATTTCATTAGCAAAGGATTTGCATAACATTTCATTTCCCCCAAAAATGATATCATCAACAAAAATTTCAGCAATCAAAATATTACCATTGGTATCTTCTTTTAAGAACATATTTCTATTTTCACTTGTTCTTACAAATTTAATGCTAATGAGATAGGAGTGAAGTCTTTCATACCAGGCGCTAGGTTCTTGTTTCAATCCATACAAGGCTTTATGTAGTCTACTAGGTTTGACATCCATCTGGTATACCTTGAATCCTTTGAATGTAGCATAAGCAAGTAAGATTCTTACTCCTTCTAGTCTAGCAATAGGTGCGAAGGTTTCTCCATATTCAATGCCTTCTTCTTGTACATACCCCTTGCATACTAACCGTGCTTTGTTTCTTGTGACTTCTCCATTCTCATTCAGCTTATTTTTGAATATCCATTTGGTATAGATGACATTCTTGTCATTACGTCTCGGTACTAGTGTCCATGTACTGTTCTTCTCAATATGTTCTATTTATTCATTCATATCACTGACCCATTCTTCATTCTCAAATGGAGTATTAATAGATTTGGGCTCAAAATCACAAAGTAAACATCTAGTGTTTAGTGACTTACTTCTTGTTCTCATTCCAGCCTTCTTATCTCCTATGATCTGATTCTGTGGATGATGTCTTCTGACATACTTGGTAAGTTTTAGTTCAGCTCTTTGTCCATAATTCTGATCATCTTCTTGACCCTCATTCTAATCTCCATAGCTTGGTACATCATCTTGAGTATTATCCTAATTTTTGATAATTGCAGCCTGATGCTCGTGTGCAACATTCTGTTGCTCAGGGGCAATACTTTGTTGCTCAGTTAGAGTGTCAGGTTCTTCAGTGTAAAAAAATATATTGTAGTCCTATGATTCTCTTCTACTTTCCTTATCATTCTTTTCTACAAATTCATCTATCTTTACATTTTCACTTTCAATGATCTTGTTAGATGACTTGTTAAGACATTTATAAGCCTTGCTTTTGGTGGAATACCCTAGAAAGACACCTTCATCACTTTTGGAGTCAATCTTTCCATTTCTATCATCCTTCAAAATATAACATTGACTACCAAAGATTCTGAAGTAACTTGCATTGGGTGTGTAACCATACCAAATCTCTTAGGGTGTCTTCTTTGTGTCCTTCTTCAATTGTATTCTATTTAATGTGTAGACAACATTACTGATAGCTTCCCTCCAAAAAGTTTGAGTGATGCTTTTCTCAATCATAATTGTTCTTGCACAGTCAAAAATTGATTTGTTTCTTCTCTCAGCAATTCCATTTTACTTTGGTGTTTTTAGTGCAAAAACCTATCTTTTATTTCCATGCTCATTATAGAAATTAATGAATTCATCTGAAATAAATTCCCCTCCTCTATTTGACCTTAAGAATTTCAATTTCTTATCACTTTGTTTTTCTACCATAGCCTTATACCATTTGAACATCTTGAATTCTTCTTATTTATCTTTTAATAACATAACTATCATCATTCTAGAATAATCATCAAAAAAGAGAATGAAATACCTATCTCCATAGTAACTCTTTTTCCTCATGGGTCCACATAGATCAATATAGAATAATTCTAGAATTGCATTAGATGTATGGGCTTTGCTCTTGAAACTAGACTTTGTCATCTGGTGCAGGGGCACCAAGCATCAACATGAAATTCATGAAGCCACTCCAAGTACACAAGAAGACTATGAAGAAAATCAAGTCACCTAATGAAGATCAAAGAATCAAAGAGGTTAAAGGGATTTTAAACAATGTAAATCCAATAAATTATTGTATATTGGCACCTTTGATGTTTTAATGTCATCCAATGGCATTCAAATAAATGGATTTCATTTATATGTTCTAAGGGT
>MU227381.1:1778417-1788599 GCA_018584345.1 Thuja plicata | reverse complement strand
ATGGGGAGGAGTCTTGGTAAATTTAAGGTCATTTGAAGCCTCCAAGGGCTTAGGAAACCATAGTAAGTCTTGCAATTTGTAACTATCCTTTATTGTTTATAGTCCCACTACCCTTACCATTGCATCATCATCTTACCTTTTTGATAGTTCATGCATATGATATGCTCGGGCTTTGACATGCTCGGTAAGCCTCTGACTTTTCTTTTATTGCTTATCTTTATCATGTTGTCAAAATTCACATGACACAATCTTTTGTGCCACAACCATATGTACTTGTTTTTATCCATTAAAAAAGTGGTGTTAATTTCATCAAGATAGAAAAGGTTATCTTTTGTTTGCTCACCAGTTTCGATCAACCTTCTTGATTCATTGAAGATCGTTGCCTTCTTATTCTCAAATGCTACTCGATGACTTGTATTGTTCAGCTATGAAATACTTAACATATTATAATTTAGTCCTTTTACCCAATAAACATTTTCACATTTGATCAGGTTATTCAACATTATGGTTCCTTTACCTTCAACTAGATAGGGTGTGTCATTATTCATTCTTACTGAACCACCATTATAGTATTCAAAAGTTTCAAATATTTTCTTATCACCGGTCATGTGGTGAGTGTAGCCACTATCTATGATCCAGACATCATTCTTACTAACTTTAGATATGAGTACAGTTTCTACATACCTTTCTTCTTCTTCGTCTGTATCATCTTTAATGGCTTGAAATACCATCTCACTGTCTTCTTCAAATTCGGTGTCAATATCATCATCTTTATTCTCAGCTAGGTAACAAGCTTTCTTTTCTTTGTCTTTGTAGTCTCAGGTATCTCTTCTTTCAGTTTTTTGGTTGTTCAGTAATCTTTGTTATCACCTCGATCAAAATTCTGTCATGTTTTCTTCTGTTAGGACATCTTGCAGAAAAGTGTCCAACCTCTTTACAATTAAAACATACAAGTGGTAATTTACCTTTGTATCTACCTCTAACTCCCTGCAACCTTCTTACCATTAGTGCTTCAATCTCATCAAGTCCTTGATCCTCATTATCACTTTCACTATCATTTCTAATAGCATGTTTATGACTTGAGTTACTTATTTTTAAAGAAGATTTGAATAAAAATTCTATAGATGGTAAGACACTATTATCAAAGTTATTCATCTCAAATGAAATCAGTCTACCAATTAAACTATCTAGAGTAACTGTATTGTTTGCAACTTCTCTCATTTCTTGAGTAGAAAAAACTCTAATAGCATATACAGGAAATAAGGTTCTTAATATTTTACTTACCACTGTCTCCTCTTCAAGTACACCTCCAAATGCTTAGATAGAATTGACTACCTTTTTGATTCTATAGCTATACTGAGTGATATTTTCTCCTTCTTTCATCTTGAGGTCATCAGACCTCCCTCTTAGGCTTTCTTCCTTGGATCTTAGTACATTAGCATCTCCTCCATGTACCAGCCTCAACTTATCCCACATTTTCTTTGCAGAGGTTCAGGTTTTGAAATCTTCAAACTTAGCATCGAAGAGTGATGAGGAAAGTTCTATCATCATGTAATTATGCTCATGCTTTTCTGATAATTTCTCAAGAGTATCATGACCTGTAGGCAACACATATCCAGTACCAACATTTTGAGTAAAATCATTACCAATACCTGATAGGTGGAGTCGTATTCTGCTTTTCCATGATGTAAAGTTGTCTTTATTCAACTTGGGCACATCTCATTTGTTCATCTTGTGATCTTTTGCTTGAGCTTTTAAAATCCCTTTCTAAGCACACAAGCTCTGATACCAATTGTTAGAAATAACTGAGAGGGGGGGGGGGGGGGGGTGAATCAGTGGCCTCACAAATATTTCAATTAATCAACCCAAAAACTTAGTACCACAATATTAAGCCTCTAGTTATATTCATTCCTACAATATGCATGCCTTCAAATATACTTATCAAATAGCTACTGCTCAGAGTTATCTTTTAAACCTTATCCTTTATGTTTACCAAATATCAGTCTTTCATTTACTGAAAAAATAGTAAATTTCTTAGTGTATGCTGATCAATCCAGATTAGTTATGTGTAATGTAAAAAACTAAAGTAATGACTCATAAACACATTGACACATGGATTTTTAATGTGAAAACCATGTTAAGGGAAAACCCACTTGGGACCGCTAACCCAAAGTTTTCACTTTTCTAAAGTGAGCACGGTGAAGAGCCAACTTTATTAAAGGTTACAAACAAACTGTTAGGTGTGACCTTGCTAGAGGATTTAAAATATTAGTTTGTCACTTGATATTGGGCATCTCTATGCTACCTTCTATGACCAAACCCATTGTAGTTTATCAAATGGTATCTGGCATCTCATGCTATCTTCATGATCAAACTTTTTGATACTCCTAGGGATGTATCTCAATATAGAAAGGATCTTCAAATCCTACCTGGTTAAGAGACTTTCTGAATCAATGGTTAAACTGAAATAGTAAATGACTTGTTCACATATATAACTTTATGCTTACAAATTTTCAGATCTATTTTAATATCATTAAACCATTCTAATCAATATATCATTTTAATACCTTTTCTCCACTTTTGTTCTACTTGGTGATGCTGTGCTCTGTTGCTCGATGTCAGCAGAAATCTTTAGCTCTTTCCTCAGCTTTATTGAACAGGAGTGTAGGAAGTTTTTCTTCTTCATTTTATCTTCAACATCCTCTTTTTCATTCACTCCCCTTAATTCATAGTGAATTAAGTTGTCTCTTTATAGACATGATATCACCGTTTCTCTCTTCTTGATTATCTTTTTCTTGGCGTGATCTGCAATCTTAGCCAATCTTGATTTAAAGAATTGATCCTATTTTATCTCATAGAAATGTTCTTGCCAACTGTATAAAACATCTTTAAATCCTTTACTTATCTCTGGCTTTAACTTGTCAATTAAAACAATGTCAACAACCAGTTAAGTCTATCTTTAGCTCTGCCAGCTAGATATTTTTTCATTTCTGAACTCCAAGAAACTTCCATGTGTGTGATTTTTGTACCTCTTTAAGAAAGACACAACACTTCAATAGATCATTGCATTTTCTAAAAATGGGTTAGATGAGCATATAAAACCAACTAATATCGACCTATTGCTTTCTAACTAAGAAGAGTGATTAATAACATAATAGCCCTCAGATTATGCTACTATCAGTGACATATACAAATTATCATGAAAGATTTGAATTAAAACAAACTATTTAATCATTAAACAATGTATTCTAGCTCTAAAAGTGGAGATAATAACAATGTCTTTATGAACTATGAAATGAAATGTGAGTTTATGTCTATTCTAACAGCATATCAATGCATTTTCAATATGAGATGAAGGCTTATTTTCTCTCAAAAATGCCTTCTATTTATATAAGAATGAGGAGAGAGAGAGGGGACAAGGTGCATTAATGAGTTGAAGAACTCATTAATGGTGTGTAAGAGAAATAAATGCCAAAGGCATTCAATAGGCGTGGTGGAGATACAGGCTTAAAGAATCTTCATTAATGAGGCATTAATGAGATCCTTAAAGAAGCATGGGAAGGGTGTAAGAGGGTGGCTTGAGAAAGTGGACTTGAGGGAAGGAATCTTAAGATTCCTTGACTTTCTCAAGTGGGTGGAGTTGTTAATCACTCCTTAATGGAATGTGACAACATTAGGAGGTGGGTTAAGCTAGAATTGAGATTAGAATTAGATTAGCATGGGGGGAATAGGTTGGGATGGGTTAGAACCCATGGTAGAAGTGGTTGAGATAGGTTAGGTTAGGGTTTAGGGGAATATAAATAAAATGAATTATTTGACATAATTTATTTAAATATATAGGATTTAATTATTTAAGCATTTTATTTCTTTTTAATAATTAATGGGACTATAGCCATTTTAATTAAATAAATTAGGCTAGTGGAATGGGTTCTTTTGCAAGTGAGTAATTGATTTAGGGGTTTATTTATTTCCTTTATAATTAAAAACTATAGCCATATTTGAATTTGATTTGATTTAATTGGTTTAAATTGATTTGAATTCTATGGCTATAATAGTTAATATAATTCAGTGATAAAAATCACCTAGGACATTAAATTTGATTTAAAATGAATTATGCCAAAGTAACATTGTCATGACATAATTGGGGGTATGATCACACTTAGGGAAAATAGGGTCTATAGTCAGAACATACCAAATCCAGGTGGTTACATTTGCCCCTCTTTGAATATATGTGCGAGCAGTGCATTGATTCAAAGAAAGTTTTTTGATTTTGACTTTAAAAAAGATTGAGAATTCCGTTCTTGTTTTTCGAA
This sequence comes from Thuja plicata, assembly GCA_018584345.1. Lineage (NCBI taxonomy): Eukaryota > Viridiplantae > Streptophyta > Pinopsida > Cupressales > Cupressaceae > Thuja > Thuja plicata. Next base: position 1,784,286 of record MU227381.1, on the reverse strand, counting down.
TGAAATGTTGATGAGATCAGTCTTGCACTTGATTGAACTAAACTAATAGAATTGACTTTGAACTTGGTTGTCGTCCAAAGGTCAATAAAAGATTTTTAAAGATACCAATTCTGAACTTGGTTTTCGTCCAAAGATTTATAATACTGATTCCGAACTTGGTTGTCATCCAAAAGATAGTATGAAGCTGCCAGGACCTTTAATAAGAATATTTTAAAATGAGGAAACACAAGATATCCAGCTTAGGAGAACCAAAGCTTTCTATCCAACAGTTCTGACTTAGTCAAAGAAACTATCATGCCCCTAGTTTGTTTGATAAAAAAGTCATTTTAATGTTGTTTCAAGAAAAAAATTAATTGATGATAGTGTGATCATGCCCCCTCGGGAATGAAATTGAAGGAAAAGAATAAAATCCCTTGATTGAAAGAATGTTTCACTTCTAGGAAGCGATTAGGGAAAGAAAGAATAGAGTTGAAGAAGTGAAAAAAGAGAAAGTGTTTAAAAATAAACACATGGTAACTGAGTTAATTACATGAAAATGTGAGTGGTGAGATGGATAAAATGATGTTAGACCAAGATTTATGATAAAATGTGCATTTTGACAGATTCTTGGAACAAATGGAGCAAATCTATATTTTTCAGAATTGTCACAAAAATGGTATTGTGCTGCATAAAAACACCTTAGGTACCTTTGATTTGGTTTCTGATTGATCAAAAAGAGAACATAAATGTAGTTTCAGTCGCCTGGGAGGAGTTTTGGAACTCCTAAATAGCTCAAAAGATCAATATATAGCTAAAAAATTACCATTTTACTATCCATTTTCACTTTTGTCCATAGTAATTCTGAGAGCTCTGTAGAGAAGATGGTAATCCCTGTGAGGAAGCATCATTTTGAGATGAGCCATTGACACCAGTGTCATAAATGAGATATTTTGTCTCATTTTGTATATCTGAGTTCATATTGTATATCTGGATCCTGCTGAGATCCTCTTTTTGTACATGACACATACACACACATATATATCTGATTCATTCTGACTCCTTGATATGCTGATACTCTTCATGCCACATTTTGTTTGATCTGTACCATGTTCGAACACACATATATGCAACTTCTGATCCTGATATGTCTTATGATTGTCTTTTTTCTTTGACAGAGTTATTTGCACATGTGATGATATCTTGGTCATATGATGAGTTAGATTTTAGATGATGACATCATTTTATGCATGTTTTAAGTTATCACTGATATAAATATGTTTTAAATGATGTTATGTGAATATGAAAATGTATGTTTTTGAGCTTTTTTGTATGCAATGTAGAATGTATGGATGCACTTTAGGATGTAAAACTAAAAATGCAATACATGGATGCTTTGCTTTTGTATTTTCCTGCAGTTTATTTTTATGAATGCAAAATGTATGCTATGGATGTGCACGATGTATATATCAGTAATATGGATGGATGTAATTAACTTGGTTTTTAGAAGAAGAAAGATAGAAATAAATTTTGAGCACAAATATTCCCAAATGTTTTTATTTCCTTCAAAATGCATCATACAACCTTTAAATGCAGCTATATGCAGACTCTTAGGACTTGTCACTGATTAGAAAATATTGCAACATTTTTATCATCATGGGGCACTTTTCAGAATGGATACCACTTGATAGTACAACCATCAATAATACCCACTGATATTATGACAGTATGAATATTATATTTATTGGAATGTCAGAAATAGACTTAGGCATCAAGGCATATAAGTTAGGATAACAAAATAGTCACCTTCCTTCTATTATATCAGAATCTTCCTAAGGAAAAATATTGAACCTACAATGACCTTAAAAATTCATATCCTTGGGTACATTATGCTTTGTATACCTTAGTGAAAATCTGAATCAGAAAACAAACAAGGAAATTATTTCAACCTCACCATAGTTTACACATAACAAAGCTTGAGATATATGTGGCTATCCACCCATAGTGGTAGCTCTTACCATAAACATCCAAGTTAGGTGAAATTTATAGGATTACTTAGAACAATCACCATACGCAGAAAACAAAGAAAATGTTATGCCCCCTGTACTTGTGACTCTTTGTCTTTATGCATACATTATGGAGTAACTCGGAAGGCATAAAAACATCAATTGAGAATCAATAAAAATTCATAACTGCTTAGATGCCCTTGATGACATGTAACTGATTGAATGTTTAATAATGTTAAGTTGAAGATGATGCAAGACATTAAAATAGATAATGGTTTGTATTGTCATTGATGTTAACTTGATATCATCTGTATGGTCATGTACATAATGCCAAAGACTTTAGAGAATCAATGGAACAATGATTATGCTTTCAGCAATGCATAAAAGTCAAGTATTCACTAAGTGACAGACTACACCGATGAAGTGCACACCATCAGTAAAGGAAGAGAAAAAGTCACAGTGATGACCGACGAGCAGAAGACAGTGTTTTCTGATGAAGCAGAATCACAGGATGCCCGACGTACTAAAACCAGAGTTGCCCGCCGGACGGAGCTCCCGAAGCTAATTGGAGTTACACCAATAGAACTGGCAATTAACACCAATGATGAACTACAGAATTGACTGACGGAACAGAGAGTTTAGAAAATGACAAAATATCTAGCTGGAAGAGCTTAATGATAAACTTAACTGGTTGTTTTATTTGTTTTATTTGACCAAAGTTAAGTAATTGATTTAAAGAAGATTTATACAGTTGGCAAGAAGATAACTACGAGATAAATCAGGAGTTAAAGCCATAAATCAGATTGGCTGGATTGTTTTCCACTCCAAGAATCAAGAATCAAGAATAAAAAATTAAGGAATATCATGTCTATATAAGAGATAAGCATAATTCATTTCCGCATGCAATCAGATACACAGAAGGGGATTGAATAGAAAGAAGATGCTGAAGAGAAACTGGTGAAGGATAAAATTCATACAGTCCTGATCAATCAAGCTAAGGGAGAGCTAAAGAATTCTGTAGACATCAACAAACAATGAAGCACAACATCACATAGCAGAAAGTGTGGAGTACAAATTTATTGAATTGATACATTGATTAGAGAGGTATTGTACTTAAATAGATCTAAAAATTTGCAATTCAAGTTGCATTAGAAATAGGTCATTATGTTTCAGTTTAACCATTGAAGCATTAAGTCTCTTAATAGAGAAGGACTTAACTATCTTCTATAATTGAGGTATATCCTAACAGATTGCCAAAAAGGTTGATTCGTGAAAGTAGAATTGAATTTGCATAAAGCCTATTGACAGCCTAAGAAGAAGGTTGATTCAAGGATGGTAGCAAGATTTTCCTAAAGCCTATTGACAGTCTAAGAAGAAGGTTGATTCAAGGATGGTAAAAAAATAGATGCCAGATACTAAGTGACAACCTATGTATAAAAATCCTCTAACAAGCTCGCACTTAATAGTGTTTTTGTAACCTTTAACAGGGTTGGCTCCTAACAGGGCTCACTTCAGAAGAGTGAAAATTTGGGGTACCAGTCCCAATATTTTTTCCCTTAACAGGGTTTCCACGTTAAAATCTATGTCTTATGTGTGTATGGTTTATCACTTTATTGTTTTACATTTCACATATGCATTTCTGGATTGATTGGTATACTTTGCATATTTACTGAGTATCGGTAAATAATTTTTATTGCTTATCGGTAATCAAGGAGAATAATGACAGACAAGGTAAACCAATAGATAGTTAATTATTTCAAAGTATTTCAAGGCATGCATCTTGTAGGGATTTAATAATCTGAGGTGTATTGATTGGTGGATTAAAGTTTAAAGGATAAATTTTTGAGGCCACTGATTCACCCCCCCTCTCAGTTATTACTAACAATTGGTATCAGAGCTTGTGTGCTTAGAAGGAAGGTTTCAAGACCTAAGTAAAGATCACAAGATGAATAGATGAGATGTGCCTAAGTTGAACAAGACAAATTTGCTTCATGGCAAAGCAGGATAAGACTCCACTTATCAGGTATTAGAAATGATATTACTCAATACTTAGATACTGATTATGTGTTGCCTACAGGACCATTGATAGTAGATTAATTCAGAGTGAAGCATGAGCATAACTGCATGGTTATAGAGCTTTCTTCCTCACTCTCTGATACTGAATTTGAAGATGTCAAAGATTGCAAAACTGCAAAGACAATGTGTGACAAACTGAAGCTTGTACATGGAGGTGATACAAATATTCTGAGAGCCAAGGTAGAAAGCCTTAGAGGAAAGTTTGATGATCTCAGAATGAAAGAAGGTGAAAACATCACATAGTACAATACAAGAATAAAAGAAGTAGTCAATGCTATACGAGGTGTTGGAGGTACACTTGAAGAGGATACAGTGGTGAGTAAAATATTAAGAACCATATTGCCTGTATATGCTATTAGAGTCTCTTTTATTCAAGAAATTAGAGCAGTAGAAAATAACACAGTTACTCTTGATAGCTTAATTGGTAGACTGATTTCATTTGAGATGAATAACTTTGACAATAATGTCTTACCAAGTTTAGAGTATGCATTTAAATCTTCAATGAGAATAAGAAAATCTAGTCAGAGACACTCATCTAGAAGAGATAGTGAAAGTGAAAGTGAAGAAGAAGATCTAAATGAAATAGAAGCACTCATGGCAAGAAGAAAGAAGAGAGGCAAAGGTAAATACAAAGGCAAGTTACTACTTGTATGCTTTAATTGTAAAGAGATTGGACACTTTGCTGCAAGATGTCCTAACAGAAGAAAAGATGACAGATCTTTTGAGAAGAAATCTGACAAAGGTGACAACAAAGATTACAGAAGTAACCGATGATTAGAAAGAAAGGATACCCGAGACTACAAGGATAAAGGAAGGAAGGCTAGCTATCTAGCTGCTTGCAAAGATGAATATACTGACACCAAACCAGATGATGACATTGAGATAGTATTTGTAGTTGTGAAGGATGATTCAGATGAAGATGAAATGTATGAAGAAACTGCACTTATATCTAAGGTTAGTAAGAATGATGTCTGGATTATAGATAGTGGCTGCACTCACCATATGACTGGTAACAAAGAAAAATTTAATACTTTTGAGTATTATAATGGTGGTTCAGTAAGATTGGGAAGTGATACACCTTGTAAAATTGAAGGTAAAGGAACAATAATGCTGACTAAATTGATTAAATGTGAAAATTCTTATTGGGTAAAAGAATTGAATTATAATCTATTGAGTGTTTCTTAGCGGAATAATTTAGGTCACAGAGTAGCATTTGAGAACAAGAAGGAAAAACTCTTCAATGAATCAGGAAAAATGATTGGTACCAGTGAATAGACCAAACGTAACTTATTCTATCTGAATGACACTAACCCCACTTTCTTGATGACTAGAAATGAAGACATATGGTTGTGGCACAAAAGATTGTGTCATGTAAATTTTGACAACATGATGAAAATAAGCAGGAAAATAAGTGTAAGAGGCTTACCGATGATGACAAAGCCAGACAACATCATGTGCAAAAATTGTCAACAAGGCAAAATGACAAAGTCTTATTTCAAAAGTAAAACCCATACATCTAAAGATATTCTAGAATTAGTCCATACTGAATTATGTGGACCTATGAGGACAAAGAGCTATTATGGAGATAGATATTTTATTCTCTTTGTTGGTGATTACTCTAGAATGATGATAGTCATGTGTAACACTCCAAAATTGGCACCTAACAACCTAATCAATTTTGGTACATTTTCTTATCTTCGAAGTCCTATTTTACTAGGCAAATCCTTATTCTAATTGACTTTAATTGACTGAGTTTCAAATGCAGAAAACCCAAATTTGCATAAATCCAACATTACATTTAATTCCTAAAT